>JASXSY010002315.1:0-150264 GCA_034509805.1 Sipha maydis | reverse complement strand
GTGTGATTGTGTAGCACAGTAATGATCTTTACGCCGGGCCCCGAGCAGGACGTAATCGTCCTCCGTGAAACGAAATCAGCGTCAATATTATCAATGGCAATCACGAACAAACTTAAAAACACGTATTGCTCTACGGCCGTGTTTTTCTGCTGCAATATGTGCATTTATCATCCACTTGGTGTACATAGTTAGCAATAAGTGGCCTCTCGCTTGACCCGCAGCTCTCAACGGCGAATCCGGCCCCTCTCCGCTGCCCACGCGCGCGCACTCGACCCATTCAAACGGTTCCGACGGCATTCAATCATGTGCGACGTAATTAGTTTCGGTAAATACGCCGCGGGCGCGATGGGCCGTTGCTCGTTAATAACCGTCATCCTGCTACGGTTACCATCAACGCACGCGTCACGAGAATCGACGAACGACTCCAATACTCTTACATATTGTCGTTTACACGCTAAGCGAGCCGACGAGTTCTCCGCGAAATCGCATTACCCTTCGCAGCGTTTATTTCAGACCTTCAAATCCCCGCGGCGAGAGGGAGGGGTGGCATGTCGTAGAAGTGAATAATTAATACATTTTTTCGGGGGGGGGGGGGGAATATCCCTTTCGGTCACTCTTCCCCTCCGAAATAAACGCTAGCTCTTCGTGCAGTAGCGACCTACAAGCGAAACGTCAACGCCGTTGTACCACGCGTCTCCGAGAACAGGCGTGAAATCGAGATTTTCGACATATGAGAACAAAATAGAAAAGGAGAAGACGTAGAAAACCAAAAAACCAGAAGCAGTTATGTTTAACTGTACATAGAATTTATATTTCTGATCGAACGGCTTGTTCACTCACCCATTCAAGATAAACCGTAACATTTGCTTACAATTATTTTATCGGTACCGTTGTGGTAAATTCCGTAAGAGGAAATTGCCGATGATTATAAATAAATATCTAAGCTTAGATAAAGCATTACTCGAGAGTTAAGACAGTTTGCTAACATTAATTTATCATCACCCCTCTAAAAACAATATACATTGGTTGATGGGATAGAAGCCAATAAAGATAACCGGTAAAAACACTATTGAATTGGTTAATATTACTTAAACTAAAGACTTGGAGCAGATGAGGCACAAAAAAGTGTTAACAAAATTACACATATGTTACATTGTGTTTCGTACGATGACAAAATATACATACATATTTTTGTTAGACATCCTGTACGAAGCACTAATTCCATCCGAAGTCAACATCAACAAAACAATCACCTTCCTCAAACAAACCAAAGTTTACGATTTAATAATGAAATGTAAATTTTTTTTTCTCCAAGTATTAAGCTAATAACCTAAGTTATTAATACTAAAACATGGATAAAAAAAATAAAATAAAAAAAAACGATACACACGTTCAAAATGATTTAAAAATATCATGTTAGAATTATAAATTAATTTTCAAAGAAAACATTGTTTATAGAATCTTTTATTTCAAAATGATGAGACACTAAATGTGCTAGTATTCCTCCTACCTTTGTTTTATTTGTTATTTATATATTTTATATGTTAAAGTTATTTTATGCTATTTAAACAAAATATAAATGAGCTTATAAAAAAAAAGTTTCGTTTTTGATTTTGAAAACAACCAGTAAATTATATGTTGATATAACAATTTAGTATCGTTTAATATAAGAATCATTTAAAACGGGCAATGTATTTTATTGAGTATGAACTTTTTTAATATGAAATACCGAGAGTCACTTGTGACTCACGTTTTACGTAAGAAAAACAATGTTCTCGTAAATACGTTAGGTACGCTAGTAAAGTGTATGTAAAGACACCCGTGATCATCATGATAGCCAAAGTGATGTTAATATAACTGGTATACATGTAATACTCTTTGAACGGCTTGGTTTTTCATTTCGTTTTCAGTCTATTGAATATTACGATTTATAATTTAATTATACAGGTACTCCGATGGATGAGCGATGATCATATTAAGTTTCTGGTAAAATTGTATGCACGAAAAAATATGTAGATCGATATACAAATACAAACGAATTACTAGACGAGTATAAAGTAAGTACATTTATTCGCTTTTAACAAAAATCATAATATATGATGAAACTGGATTAATCTTGTTGTCTTAATCAACAATTACATTTCATATAGATAATTACGTCTTCTATGTAACCACGTTGCTTTATTTATTGAAATAACATACTATTATGTTCAAGTTAACATTATTTTTAATTACATAATTTTCGACATCTGTTGATTTATATCGAATAAGTGCAGTGTATTACGTACATTAAGTGAGTGTTTTAATTAGAATAAATAATAATTCTCGGACAAAATTGTAATTATTTATAAATTATAGATTATTCGAACTAAAATAATAATAAATAAACCGAAACTACATAATTTTTCTAAACACTGTATGCTTTTTATTTAACTAAAAACAATTTGCTAAGTTAAAGCATTGATTAAATATAAAATATTATAATATAATATTATGTATATAATATATTATATTATTTTTTTTATAGTATTAAGAGAGAATATATAAAAATGTTGTTGAACGAAAAAATGTTTTTCAATTATTATTGTAGTATTAAAAACATAATGCTTATTTAATCAAAAAAGTATTTAAGACTTGATAATATAACTTTTTTCGGTCACTGTCATAATATTTATTGAAATTAAAATAAAATAATATTTGCTTTGGGGAATTATTACTTTTCATTGTATCATTTGGCATTTTTTAAAAGGCCATTACAGTTAAATTTTGGAATAAAAATAATTTGTTATTTTATTATTATTGTTGTGAAGAATTAAAATCTCCCGATATTAAAATATTCAGTTCAGAACGAATAGTAGATAAAAATTGTCATCGTAAGTTTTTGTAATATTATTATTGTTATTATTATGATTTTCAATACAAACGTATGCATTTTTAAACCGAGGAAAACGAAAATCTTATATTGCAAATAATAGAACTATATAAACATGAAATAAATCCGACACGAGATCATTATATCGTCAAAATGATAGTTTCACGACGTCAACACTTCGATTACGTGACGCACGGCAGCATATTGTCAATATGATTATGTTTACGTTTAAGACCCTATGTACAGTATAAAGCAGGGGTGGCCAATTTGCGGCTGTCGTCATGCCGTGACGAATACGGCTCAAGTTTTATTTACAAAAACCAACACTTGAATTAATTTTTTTCTTACGTATAGGTATGTAAAAAAAAAAAAAAAAAATAGATGAAAGGTTATAAAGTACAGATTAATAAACAAAAATATAAAATAAATTAATATAAATAACCAATAAAAAAATTAATTTCATACTAAATTTGTATAACTATATTTAAAATATATATTAATTATGTTTATATATAAATAGCTTCATTTAATTTTTTTTTTTTAGTTTATTAGTTAATGATTATATAAAACTATAAAACATATTTACAAATATTTTGGCTTGTAATATCATTGCCATTTATATATGTGGATCGCAAACGTATTCATGTTGGCCACCCCTAGTACAGCTACCGGAACACTATTGCGCGTTATCGCAACGCTGCCGGGTGCGTTTATCACTCGCTGCGGATTTTTTAATATTGTATTACCTGAGGCGAGCCCCACGATCCATATGATAATGATGGCGGTCCTGGCACGGCTGGTGGTCGATTTAAATTTCAGGGGATGGCAGATGGCGTACCAGCGATCGATGGAAATCGACGTCAGTGTCATGACGGACACCGTTACCGAGACCGTCTGTAAAAAGAAAAATGAGAATATATTAAAGATATTTATTCTTATTTATTTATCGGACGACGAAAAAGTACTGTGCAGTGATCCCGCGTTAAGGATATAAGTCACCAGTGAGTTTTTACAAAGGCGCAGCGGGGATTCGATTCAGAAAGTGATTTCTACATTTTTTGTCACTCCACTCACGAAAGTTTTTTCTTGTGTGCAATTTTGTTCAAATAAAAAAACAGACAACACAATATCTGAATAGCCACTGATATATAAAAAAAAAAATGATAGCGATAAACTTTCAACACTTTTTCGGCGTGTATTTAAAATTAAAAAATAGAATACATGCATTGAGAATATTATGGAGTTAAGACACAGATTATTTTCTAAATGAAATACAAACTTCAAAACATGCCAAGAAATAATTTTTTCGTTTTGTTGAGCACTCTCAACTTTTTTAAACTGTACACATACTTAAACTGGAATTATTATTTTTATACCAAAAAATCCATTTAACCACAGATTTGTTTAAATTTATTCGAAATAAAACTCTATTAAGTCCATATACGAGTAAATTTGTATTATTTTTCATACAAGATTTATAATATGTAGTCGACTATAATAGTATTATATACAGCGAATAAGATTCAATTTTTTTTTCTTCGATGAAAAAATTATGAGAGTTTGAGTTTATGAGAGAATAATTATCACATTCTCTTAATGTAATGTCTTACTCGTTACTTCATGTCATAAAACTAAACGTAACACATTTAAACAAATGACGTATTTTATTATCATAAATATCATACTTATTTCTAAAGCGAAACATTCGGTTGGTTATGACAATTATAATATAATATTATTATATACAATTATAATATACTATTATATTTCTATTATTTTATAATGTATATATTATAGAACATAACACGTTGCTGTTTCTTTATTAAAACCGTTTAAAAATAGTCATAGGCGACATAATCAAAATTATGTTTTACGTTCAATTTGTGTTTCTTCTAAAGTTTAAATATTTAATATTTTTGTAAGACCGTGTAATAATGTGGGCTTATGTAGTACAAAACGCCTAAAAATGCGACAACTAAAATATTATAAATATTGTACGGCGGTGTAAATAGGCAATTTAAGTGCATCAGTGTCACGCATTTAATTGTTGCGTACACCACGCTCTGGTTGTATTTATGATGACATTTTAGATTATAACCACCCTTCACAATTGTAGCGTTATTTGGCATCAAGTTCAGTGTTGAATTGGGATATCAGAAAATTTCGTAATAACCAAATATTTTCGCGGGAACTTAAATTGTATTTAACTTTTTTTTTTTTATATATGTAAAATCATAATTTATTTATTTTTATTTTTTTTTTAAAAATAGGTTGATGGCTGCTTTGATTTCTATATTCTGGCCTAAAAAATATCATCGATCCGTCCCTGATCGTGTTATAGCTCATATTATACAACACAACATTTTTACATCCCAGGAAAATGAGTAAAATGCTTTTTGATTTAAAAAAATAAATAAAGATTTGGAAAATATAAGAAAATTCACCTTTTAATTTCATTACAGTATTACTATGTATTTTATAAACTAATTGCAAAACATTTTTTTGTCGCACATTTGCGGTTTTGAACTATTGCTGTGGTTTTTTTCACTTGTATATGGGATCATGACCAATCAGAAAGATGCAATTCCAGATTGAGAGTAGCAAGAATGAAACTTTGAGCTTTCAAGAAAAAACACCAAATCATCAAAAGATCATTCAACATGCATATGAAGTCACTTGCGACATAATTGGTTTTCGATGTAATTCGCGCGTATCGGATTATTGTGGAGCACACACATAAAAAATAATAGTGCAAAACAGTAATCGTATACTTCGGGTAGTAGAGAACATTGATAAACTTATACTATGTAAACGGACGTTTAATGTAAATATTATTTTTTGAGCGAATTTGTGTCGTACGGTTTATATTAAAGATCTCAATTGAATACACAAATTAATACGTACGAGAACATGGGGTACACGAACACGCAAATGAAAAATTTGAATCCACGTATACAATATATACATGATTTTAATACACACATCCGTGTATTTAAGCATATTAACGCATTCACGAATATTTGTTTAAGTGATCGTTATTTAGTACTGCAGTGCAAATATAAATAGTAACCGTGCTGTATTGTTTTTATTTTCAGTTTGTATGAAATTCGTCATTATAAATTTATTAAATACTAAGATGAATTCAGTTTAATGTGCATTTTGTGTAATTTTAATTAATTTAACTGTTACATTTAATTGTATGACAATATGATGAAAGTAAAGAAAATATTAACAGTAAAATAATTGAACACGTGATTGTACGAATGAATAATTACACGTTTACACGAATTTTTATCATATTTAGTTCACAGTTTTATATTTTTGAATGGAAATTTCACGTAAATTCATAATAGCGTGTACACGTGAAATAGGAAACTTTAACTTATACATATTGTACATGCGCTTGTAACCCGTAGTGCATTTCAGCGCGTAACGATACGAGGGAGCAAATAAAATCGAAACCCTGACACGTATAGAAACCGCTCCGGTGAACGTAAAAATAAATAGTCATACGTGTATGTATATTTATTTTTACGTTTACGGGGGCGGTTTGTGTCATACGTGTATGTTACAAGATATTAAGCGGAGTGGTGATAAATATATTTTCATAGTCCCGTGTCGCTTAAACGTTGGCGATAAATTAATCGAAACAATAACTACGTATTTACAACGGTATTGTAATTATGCAGGAATAAAAACATTGCGGTAGCCAAGTCATAAATCGTCGATGGGCGATCAATAACTCGTATCTTAAAAAGTTAAATGTTCAGGGCAATTTAATTCAGAGCGTACTAAAACATATATATATAAAATACATTTTTACTAATAAATGTTTTTTTTTTTTTTTAGATGCAATTTATTCATAGTGTATTATTATCAATTTTGACTAGTAAAATGTAAACGTTTTTGATATTTTGTTCATCTGAAAATTTGAGTTACAAAAAAAAAAACTATTTATTCTCTAACAATGAAATAACGATAAGTTAATTATATGTCGTAAAATGCGTTATTTTTCCCTGGTTTTTATAATATACAAATGTTAAAATCAATTTTTTTTTTTATTATTATTAAGATCTTAGATCGTATACTATGTATAAAATCTATCACCCATATTTGTTATTTAAAGAGTTGAAGCCAACATAACAACACGACATGTTACACCAGCGCCTGCGCAACGTATCTCATCAAAGTATCTAAACAGCTTCTACTGCCAGCACATATTTGGTATTTAAGTATTAGTTATTATTTAGAAAATACCATCGCAAAATAGAACGATATACACGTGACAAGATGACATGCATGCGCATATCACCAACCTTGCCACTTCGATCTAGGACAAATGGACGCGGCCGTTTGGACGCGGCCATTTGGACGCAGCCATTTGGACGCGAGGTCATTTAGACGCGGGCGTTTGGGCACGAGTACATTTGGACGCGAAAAAAACATAAATTATAATAATATTTATTTTCCGGGTATAGGGAAACTATACCATAATCATAATTGATATTATGGAATTCTTTTATGTGTTTATTTATTCTTTTATTATAGTCAATTAGGAGCTGGAAATAGTCCACCTAAAAAATTAAAAAAAATATATTGATGTTGATAAGAGAATTTTAAAAATCGTTCAAAATTATGAACAGAGTGAAATTTTGTCATTTTTGAGAAGGATAGCCCAAAATATTTCTGTACAGTAACTTAGTAACTATCACATTTGTATTATCATAATTGTATTATATGTATACCCTAATATAAAATTACGAATAAAATAAATATATTATAATTTATGTTTTTTTTCGCGTCCAAATATACCCGCGCCCAAACGGCCGCGTCTAAATGACTTCGCGTCCAAATGGCTGCGTCCAAATGGCCGTGTACAAACGGCCGCGTCTATTTGTCCCTGTTCGTTGCCACTTGTATACGATCTAAGGTTGAGACACGTGGTATTGACCGCTCGTCGACGATGTTAATTAATGTTACTATTGTTGTTATTATTATTAATATTGTCCATACAGTTACCGCCGAACGAATTATCGCGCGCGTCAGGGGCGTGAACGAGATTTTCAGCACGTACAAATCGTGCGTAAGTGCGCAGATTCACGCGCGGCGAAACGGACCGCGTGTGCACCGCGCGCGATATAATGTGACCGACACACGCGTGCCTGTGAAATGCGATTCGACCGGACTTTCAGGACACGGTCACGGAGGGATGGAAAAAGCGTGAACGTCAACCGTCCAATTGACTTCCCGATGCTTGTGGTGTCGCCACGCTGCATCGCGCCCTTCCAGCCGACCCGCGGTTCCCGCTTACAAAAACCATATGTTACCGGTATGGCTACGGCATCCCTCCGCGGCGAACGCGCGTACAACACATTTGTCCGCGTGCACGTTATGATTCCGTTTCCCGTCGGCTCTTCAGCCCGTACATCCCGATACACCGCCGATCGTATCCATTACGCAACAGGGATCGCGGTGAACGCGATGCCCGCGTTCGTGTTTCGATGCGATTCGCACGCACGCACGTGGACATCCGAACACGATCGTTAAGCCACACGGAAAACATTCACTTCCGTCGCAGACGCACGTACACACACATGTACACAAAAAACACGCGCGCGTACGTACACATATACGTTACCGTTTGTATTCACCGTCTCGGTCTATGGTCCGCGGTCGCTCGATTCACCTCACCGCCGAAACCGCCGACGAATAATGAAGAACAATAATATCTATTGTCGGATCGCGTGCTCGTTGTGATTAGACCGTAGCATTTGTTTCCTTTTTTAATCGACGATCAAGGGTATCGCGTCCACGCGGATCGAATAGAATTCCGTTTCAACGCACTTGTACAGGTCACTCTGGACGCAATCGGCCGTTATAAATGTACCGTTAAGCGCGCGCTACACTAACCCCGGACGGAGTGAACAGATGACGGACCCCGCGCACGGCTGTGACGAACCCAACGGTCGACCGATCTTCATACCCGATGGTCGGATTCGATATCGAAGAAAATAATCTGGAATACGAATTTGCGCGCGTCACTGGCCAAATCGCAAACACGGCATTCGCACCGATTTCGATCACATCTCGCGCAACAATAACTGCACGCCGGAGCCGACGGGTTAACAACGGCCGAACGAAAACATACACACCTGAATCGGTCATACGAACGTAATCGTCTGCTTATCGAGTAGAATAAGTACGTACGCGATTAAATTGTCGACGTTGACTTCATGCAGTCCGTTTTCAACCGAAAAGTTGTTCGGTTTTTGTTTTTGTATACGCATTGTTCATACCCAAAACTCCGTCGCGCAGTGTTACGTTCGAACTTGAATATATGGCCCAAGTACTCGTGGAAACCAGAACTATTCAGTCGTATACATCACAATTTGTTCGTACCGAAGATATTCGCTCAATTAAATGCCATACTTATCAGTGAAACGATCTTTATTATATTATCTGACCATCACAATTCGATCAGACTTTTGTCATCGTTATAAGTTATGTTGCGTATAGCATTTGGAGTGTTTAGTATCAGTGTTTTGTCATCAGAAAACATTTTCAAACTCCATTAAAAGTTTGCAAACAAGTTTTCGTTTTATATTTAAAATTTTTTTTTATACTTAGTACAACGGATTTTTAGCTCTATGCGTTTTTTCGACCACTGCGCGTAGTCTTGCAGGTGCGTTTGTAAACATATTCCGATTGCGTTCAAAATGTTCCAAATCTATCGAGTGAAGAACGTCGAAGTCATGTCGTACGACTTGTGCGCACTGCATCTGCTCGATCTTTCCGTCGGCAACACATCGCTGTATTGTAATACATTATCCTAGGCACCGGAAAACATTATCAAACGAATAAAAACCACGAAATTTACCTAATCCACGCATAACTGTTGTACACGATTATGACTTTGATTGTTTGTTTCCGGAACACCGGCAATACGTTACATGGTTCGCTCTAATCCTGTTGATTAATGCTAATCCTGTTCTCGGACCCGTTGAACGGGTTCACGTATGCGTGGAGCACACATACAAGATAAATTGACCATCATACATCTTTATATTTCATATAAAAAATATTCGTATGTACAAACATTCGCCGTAAAACAATATTATCTATACATTAATTGTTTTTAAACATAAAATACGTTTAGATACACACACACACACAAATACGTATATAATATGTTTTGCAACGATATGCAAGATTAATTGTTATACAGGAAATTTACGACCTTGTCGCGTTTTGAATTATTCAAAGAATCGTAGGCTATTTATTTTGTAATTATTTCGTACACGCGTCGCCCGTAATACACATTTAAACATATTCTTATGATTTAATTTTAATTTGATCGTTATCAGGTTTTGCTTTGGGTTTTAAAATTGTGTTTTTATGATTTTCAAACAAATATTTTTCTTTCTTACTGATCATACTTAGATATTAAGCGCACGCACGTTCAGTGTGTATAAAAAGTAATACCGTGCACGACGATGAAATTAATTTTTATTTTTAGATTATATGAAATTTTATTATTCGAATATGTTATCATATAAACGTCATCGTACACACACAGCGCACAAAGAGAGGATTAAATTATTTGTGCACGTATTACGCAAACAATAGATGAAAAATTGTCTTTTGTATGTTTATATAATATGATAAATGAGTGAAGTCCGCATATATATATATTTATATGTTATTATTTTTTTTTTCTGTAGAAACTTTGTAGTAATCCAATTTATTTTAACAGTTATAAAAAATGTTAGTACGATCCAATATCATATAGATTTACAATTTTAAAGATTTAAACATATAGGAATTATAGATTTACAAAATCAAAAATTTATTTAGATTGTCAAACCCGTCCCAAGGATAAAATATAGTATTTGGCTTATGACAGCTTCGGATTCGGTGTAGAATAAAGGGTAGAGATAGTGGAATATTATGAGATTTTAGAAAGTTAAAAAGAAGTGAACGATTGGAGAAGGGTGGACAGAAAAAATAAAGTGGAAAATGTCATACGTCATTTCTTGCTGAATACAGATAGGAGAATTATTTTAGGAAAGTTTGTAGGAATAATATGGGAGTAAATAATTACTGAAGATTGTTTAACTAAATTATTGATGTTTTAGATAATAATAATAATATTATTATTTTATCATATTGTGTTCCATGAAATAAAACATTGTTACGTATAAGATCGTTATATTATAAAATAATTGCATTGATTATGTTTACGGCATGTCTTAGTAAGCAGAATTAACCTAATATTGAAGGTATCATTCATCGTTTTTCCAGGAAAACTTTCTAAGTCATTTTGTACAATATGTTTACACGGTCGAAGGTGATTGTTATTTATATTTATTTTTTTCGTGGTAATACTTTTAAATAACATAAATCATAGTAATTAGAGCGAATAAGAATAAAAAAAAAATAGTCAGCAATACATTTTACAAACACCGTCACGTCATGTTCGATCTGTTTAAGTATCTAGAGCTGTTCGTACATTATGGTTAGGCCAAATAGGCGAACTCAACTGTCAGTGATTATGTACGCTTGTTTGTGAGATGCTTTACAATTTCCAAATCGCGTAAAAATGTTTATTTTATTTTTATTTTTCGGTATTATTGTTAATAGGCAACAGTGCACTACAGCTACTACACAAAATAATTGATTGTGTATGACAAGAAAATATATAAATTATCCCCATTTTCCCCATTTTCCCCATTTTCCCCATTTTCCCCCCGAGACTTTGATCTTTTTACTACCGGTAAATGACGTAATTTCCCCGAAAATTGGTATGTGTTGTAATTGCAGACAGCCATCGGTTATTGACGTCTATTACCAGTTGAGTCGGAAAATTACGTGCTTAGTGCGATTTGGCAAACTTAAGAGTTAAGACAATAGTCTTAATAAACGACGTCATTGACCGATGAACGTAGTACATTTTAATTTAAAATGTTATAGTTTACAACATTTACCTACATAATTGAATAATTTCGGTAAAAAATGTTATTTAAACGGTGAATTACGTACTTTAACGACTACAGTCTTTCACTGTAAAACTGTGGCGTGCACGGTCACAGCATCGAAGTATACGTACTATAGACACCGGAGGCGATGTGAAAACGTTTGTACTCGTCGGCGAGATTTTTTGCATTACAACAAAATAAATAATACCGTATTTTTGTTTTTCACCGCCGGTAATTAACAACAACGGTATTGTTATTATTTAACACCGTTAACGCGATTAAATTAAATTGCACGCGACCGAGAATTTAATATTTCTCGGAACTACAAAAATAATTAAACGCCGTTATCTGAGCGCGGGACAAGTGATCTTTTAACGTTCCATCCGTTCGCTGAAACTCTATTGAACTTGAATACACAAATAAATTTGTAGCGTGGAGTGTGAAAAAAAAAATATATATATATATATATATATATATATATATATATATATATATATATATATATATATATATATATATACATATATTATATGTAGAGATACAAGGTCAATAAAATCGAGACCGAATATGAAAAAAAAAAAATTAACATCAACCATGACTAGTCGCAATCTATTTGAATTTTTATGTATATGATGATGAATTTTTAGTTTTAAACCAGTCACATATTTATTACACATATAATAATAGTTCAAGCTACGCATTAATTAATTAATTTCATAATTACATAAAAAAAAAAAAATTCTTCACATAAGCTATTTATTTATAAAAATGTTAATAGTACTCTAATACGATATCTATATAACCGATTACAATGGAACAAATGCTTTTCATAAACTTCAACGTGGGTAACATGTTACGTGTGTTTAATCAGAGTTTTAAATTTGAAAAACTAATTCAAACATAAGTATAGTCACTGCTCGCAAGCGATATACCTTATAATGATCATGGGGATGGCGCGCTTAAGAAACACTAATGGAATGTTCTTTATAATCATACACAACGTAAAACCTTAATGAACTTGCAGTGTAAGTACGCATCAATAAATGAATGTTTTCATGAATTATCAAGTTGTAACTGCAAGTAAATTGCTATGTTTAAATATATATGTATGAAGTCGATTATGAAACGTATTGTTTCGAAAATATTATAACGATGGAAACGAATAAATAATATCAATTATTTATTTTTTAATTTCGGCAATAAATGATGAAAGAATTGTTGAGCTTATACTGTGATTTCAAAGCGTAAAATTATAGTTTTAGCGTAATCGTTTTTATATAGATGTTATAAATATAAATGATTTATTATTAGTTTGTTTAAATACGTCTTTTTTTTTTGTGTTTATCGGAATTGGATGACAAATAAAAATTAACCTTTACACCGAAAGGTTAAGGAACACTGAATTATATGTAGACTTCATGCGAGTTATTCATAGTCGATTGCAACGAATGTATCTTGGCCCTTATCCGTATAATTATAAATTAACGAACAGTTTATAACGTTGAATTCGATGAATTATGGTGGAAACATGGCAATTGATACAAATATATTTGTATTATACCAGCACTGTGTTAAGTTAAACATAAATTACGCAGTGAGCGTTGTTCGGAAAAATCGAATGTCAAGTATTAATAAACACGGATAAATTTGAAAAAAAAAACGCAACGGATTAAGTGATTTAGACTATTTGATTATATAAAGGAAAAAAAAATGTCATGCTATAATATCGTAAAAATAAAAGCAATTATAAAAAAAAAGTTACAGTATTCGTCATATTATAATGGTAGAAAACCGGGAAAGATGCTCGTGTTTAAATTGGCAATGGAATGAAATAAAATTGTCTCGGATGTTACCACGAAGAATAATGGTGAATTTTGAATAAAGCGCAACGTCAAGATAAATTGACGAGATAGTTCGTTGAAAAGTTGTATTCTTTATTATTCGGAAGTTTCTTACCTCGCTTAACCATCAGTATACTTGTGATAATATCGTCGATATTGTTCGAGCTCGTTGAAACCGTATAAATGCACCTATACGTATATGTATACATATAAATACATGTGTAAGATATTTGATATTTGATACATTACATTTAATTATTAATTATATAAATAATAATAATATTAGTATTAATATTAATAAAAAATCATTATTTATTAATTTAAATTGCTTGATACTTGTTTGATACAAATGACAATATCATCACAACCAAAAATTAATTATCATTTCATTATTAAACAGCATTTCGTTATTTTTAAAGGTTTTGTGTAAAATTTTAGATCATATTACGCTTACTGACGATCTACACACGAATCGAAAAGTTTATATCATTGACGAATGCTTTTAATAAGATGGTCTGCCTTTTCAAATTCTATTATTATCGTAATATAATTTGGTAATATATTTGATTTTTAATACGTGTAATAACACTTATAAGATTTTTTTTTCGATATCTACAAAACAGAAGAAATCTTCGAAAACTTTCCACCTTAAACTATGGAATCGTGAAGTAATGACGTTGTAGAAGTACTTTTGTAATCGATAATTCGCAAGTTCCATGATCAAAAAACAGTTTAATTCATTGTTATATAGGTAATACATGTGATACAATAGGAATATAACATATTATGTAGTATACTAACAGTTCAGTGATAGTTTTAATCTTTTCGTCTTGCTGTATGTCGAACGTCTTACTGGTGACACCGTGGCATCCCAATAATTTCAAACAAACCAAACATTTTAAGTGCAAAATATCTGTGCACGCACGTTACGAGCCGCAACATTTATTGATAAATGTATCATAAATATACATCTAAACAGTTTTTTATACATATTATTTAGTTGTTTAAATCATTTTATTTACCATCTACTTAAATACCCATTTTCCTCTAATTTTCGCATTCTCGATTATGTAACTATATAAACATAGAAAGAGAGAGAGAGAAAGAGAGAGGAAGAAGGAGAAGGAGAAAGAGATATGAATTCGGATTGAGAAAACGACGAGAACAGGAACGCGGCATTGTGTTGCAGCAATGACAGTTGCAAAGGTTCACAAGATGTTGACGAGACGCGCCGTTTAGTGGGAGGACGTTCGCGCGTACCGGTGTACCGATGATAGTCGTGTTGTCAGAAAGTCCATGCTGCATTTCGGTTAGGCGTTATGTGTCACAAAGCTTGACAATACGTAACGTCCCGTTCATTGTTTTCAATTTGTCAAAAAAAATGATCACGGGTCATAGTAGAGACCGAAACGACCGGACTGGAACTGTTGTTTGTATTGAAAAACGTCCACGACCACTGAACCACTCGCACAAACACTATAACGGTGTGGATGGTTTTTTTTTAGTTTTCTTTTATACACATGGGTAAACGTTCTGTTGTGATAATTCCATTGATCGATAGTTAAATTCCGTCTGATGTACGAATCAGCTGCGATCGATGATTGTGTAATGATTTATCGTATTTGATGACAAGTTGATTTCTTTAGCACCACCACCTTGTAATGTGCGCAAAATTGTTTTTAATATAAACACAATACAAATACAATACCATGTGATAATTTAAATTCTGTATGATTTAAGAACCATTAATTATTTCTTCACGTAATCTTTACGCTAGTTTATGAGTAGTTTATGGCATAACTTACGTTTTATCCTGTTAATCAACGGATCGAATTACGCGAAATGGGCTTATCTTTTTCGCACTGTGTTGATTTCATAAACGTTAATTATATAGCTCCGTTTCCTCCACCCCTTCACTATGGGAATACGGAAATTTTTTCTTTTCTACAATTTCTATACAATGCGACTGTGTGATCATTTTTAGATCCGTTTAATTTTCTACGTTGGTATAGTATAAAAAGAATTGATTGGTTGGATTAGTTACGAACTATAGGGCAAGAATAACACTATTAGGTGGTTATCATTACTCTTCAAAATATTCATTTTTAACTGACTTTAAATTATTGGAATTCCAAACACGCGTTTATAAAACAATATTTGTAATATAACTTATTTTATACCGAGCAATACGATATCATTATAACAATTTTAATCACGACTATGTTTCGATGTTTCCCAAAGACTATTAAAATAATAAACTAGTCACTTGTTCGTAAGAAAGTTTTTCTGGCTAGTTAGCTACAAGGCAAGCACAAATTTAACAATTGATGTTCCATAAATAACCCCTTTCTATCTACAAAATATGCATACCGACTACATAAAGGACGGATCTGACAACCACAGCAGACATTAACTAATGAATATAAATCAGTCCGTTTTAAATGAACCTTTGAGTGGGTCAACCGGAATTGTCCCATCAAAATAACTACTTGGTACTAAAATATTTCATATTTCTGTATCAAATTAGCATATTTTATATACGTCGAAATTTCCGTTGTCACGGTTAACAATATGCCATAACGGATCGGAACCATAGACGTATTCAACGACAGAGAATTCCGAGATAATATATTATCGTTTAACCTATACCATATGCTGTTTATTATGAACCGACATTATTGTGAACGCGTTTTGCCAATGTTGATTTAAGGAAATTGATCATAACGTCTCGTTCGGGTCTTATGAAAACTTATGTTTCCTTTGTTGAACGTACGAGTATAAAATACAAATATAATAATACTTGGACACCGAGGAGTCAGCATTCACACATGCACACACGCGCACAGTGAACCAATAAACAATTTTAAAAACTTTTTATCGTTTCTTATCGTACATCTGCTGTATTTTTACGTGCTGTATTTTGTCAGCGAAAATCACGGATCATGCGATTTGATAAACGAGCAAATTAAAAAAATAAGAACACTATATCACTGCACCATACTATTTTAAAAACTTTTTATCGTTTTCTATCGGACATCCGCTATCTTTTAACCCGTTATATTTTGTCAGCGAAAATCACGGATCATGCGATTCGATAAACGGTCAAATAAAAAAACACATATATCATTGCAGGATACCAATTGAAAACTACGTACTCGTTACTGGAAAATAAACGCTCTTTTCACGCATTACATACAACGTTGTGAACTTGCAACCAAGCCGGTGGAATATTTGAATTTGTTTCGTCTCATTACACCGGTCGAATGGTATATCATCACGAGCCTAAAACGCTATTCGTAATTTAAGTATGCGTTGGCCCAGCATCGTGCATAGCAGTAATCAGCATATTATGGTCAAAATTAATATGTACTCCTGTGATTTGAACGTTCACTACGATTCACCGTTCTACGTATTCTAACCTCGTGTTCGTTCGATGTATATCCTCCGTAAATGGTCGCTGTGAATAAACACTGTTGTTGTACACGGCAATCGGTGGTCTCTGGACACCATTGAATGATTTCGCCGATCAGTCAGTCGATCAGCATAATCGTGTATGCACATGTGTTCGTCGACTGCGGGTCGCGTAAGCTGTGTGTGTTTTATGTTTATCGACGGATCGCCAATGTCGGTATAGATCGCGAACGATATCACAACCAAAATACCGCGATGTACGTGCTATGCGATATAATAATATACAGTGCAGAGAGCTCGAGGCAGCGGCGAAAAAAGGTGTTTTCATTTTATTGCGACGGAAATTATTCGTTCCCGGATCAACGCGTGAAAAAAAAAAAAATGATAAATAATCAATAATTATATTATTCAGAGTTCGTCTTTGGCGTACACTACTCATGTATGCTACACGGCTATGGCACACGTCACGTGTTACTATGCATCCGACTTTGACATATTTTATAATACACGGGTTTAACGGTAGTTTTATTAAAATTCGTTCGACATCAGGTTTAACAGTGTATCTAAAACTTATGCGCACCGCACCGCACCCAGCAAATATTGTAATGAAAAAAAAATTAACGCGTCGGCAATATTATTCTTATTGTTGTTATTAAAGTTATGACGGCGAAAATTCACCGCTTAGCTCGGTTCACGTTTAATATTGTATGCACGTGAAAAAAACAAAATTCCTGTTCTCTCGCTTTGCAGATAAAACTTTATTACGTAATAGAAAAGTGTTCATATATACACATATATATATGGTCTAACGAGAGTGATATATTCCAAATAAGAGGTGAAGGAATTACGTGATTTTTATTTTCATCAATGCCATTGAATGAGGTGAGTCGTGAGCGTGACGCCAGAAGTGTCGCGATACATATGTGGTACGGTTAATAAAACGCATGCATTCAACCACGGAAACAATAAAGAGCTCTGATTTTACGAGCAGTACATTTCTGTTTATCGACCGTTTCGATAATTCGATGGCTTTGTTTTCGTTCACGTGTATTTATATTCAAATACCTACTCGTTATTGATAAATCGTTCGATTTACATCGTATTAAGTTACCATCCGCGTACCACTCGCGCACACTGTAGGCTGCGTAACACAATTAGCTGTTAATAATTCTTGTTTTACAAGTTCTTGTTCGTTTCTTAGCATTTTAACAAACTCACGAGAAATGGAAAATGGCGAAGCCGTTGATCCACATCAAGTATAGCGATGGAACGAAGTACATAATCAAAGTCCGATCCGTTCGCGTATAGCGGCGTAAGCGCTAAAATCGATAGCAACATATTATTGTTCCTTGTCAAAAAATTTTTATTCGTGACTCGCAAACGATATTAAGTGCAAGACAAAAAAAAAAAAAAAAAAAATTACAATGAGAAGCGATATTTTACCTTTATATATTCAACGTACATACGTTGCAAGAAGTAGACATTCTTTTTTTCTGGTTGGAAATGAAGGAATAATACGAAATCGACTCGAAACGTTCATGTGTACGTAAATACATAGTTTTATATACCGAGTCATATTTACTAATAAGCAGTATAGGCAACTGCCTATGACCTCCGTTATTAAGGAGCCTCGTATTTGTATGAACCTTTTTATGAAAAAAAAAAAAAAAAATTACAACTTTCATCGTACAAAATAAATATCAGCAAAATACGAGTATAATGCTTAAAAAATAAATAGTTAATCCTTATCAACGTAAAATACCAGCCACATTTTTTATTTTGTCTAAGGACCTCAAAATGCTTTAATCATTCTCTGTTTACATATATATGTACACTGGTAATTTGAATTTGGAATAGCAAATTATTATAATATTCAATACGTGCACAACATGAGTTTTGACATCAATTCAACACACATAAAATTCTTTATGAAAACGCACGGCTCCGACAAAATATACCGTCCACGACTTTCGACCCGTATTACAGATATAGAAATAGTCTTCCGTTCATGGTTTTCTTTCTTATCTCGTGGCGACAGTACGGATTGATTTATAAGTCAGACTGCACATGTGTACGTACGTATCTAACTTACATATTTTATTGCGTACAACATGTACACAGCGTGTAAGCCCGTAGTAGTTTTATTTTTTCGACTAACCCGCGGACCGAACATAAATCCATCTATTTTTTCTCTCCGCAACCGTTGTTCCTGTTTATGAATATTTACCCATTAATCCCGATGGCGTACACAGCGATCGGGTTTAGGCTTTCGAACGTCCGGCAGATCATTTATCACGGCACTGTATGGTTGTACGATTTAGTCTTATCTAAAGGTTTTACTTATAAATAAGATAAATATTTTGTAAATATAAATCAAATCCCACGGCAGAACGTGCGTAGAAAGAAAAAATAACAAAATAGTAATAATTATATTTTAAATTGCGAAGCTCAGAAACTGGTGTTTTTGAGACCAAAAGTATAGCAAAATATTTTTTAGATTATTTTTTGAACATCGTCGATATCTCGGATTCTTTGATACTACGATGCTTTTTTTTCTAGAGCCTTATTATTAAAACTCCCCATTGGTCTTTATAAATAACGTTCAATGATCGTATATATTTTATATTGTAAATGCTAATGTTGTATACTTTACACGTCGATGGAGTAGTAACATTTCCGATGAAGTGGCTCGTGTTCTCAATCTGAACTCTTGAACGATAAGTCTTTTGATTAGTTTTTTAAGCGTCTTAAAAAGATATAAATATATGTATATATATTGAATGTAAAAAACAGATTTACAAAAAAAAATTAATAAATTCTAAAAATATCGTTTGCAGAACATTATTTTTAAACGAAAAAACTGAATTTTTGATAACGAACGTTTATTTTCTGTGAAAAAACGTATGACTTCACTGTCGGCTATTGATTGCATTATTTTGATCTCTATGTACAACACCGAGAGTAAATTGAATCTGTTATCTTCTGTATTATATTATAAATAATTTTTAAGTAGCTTAATTAAATTATTAATTAATGGTTATAAATATAATCGAACAGAAGAAAATTATTACCGATTAACACCAAGAAATATAAAAAATACGTTTCCGATCTACAAATTATCATTTTATTCATGGACAACAATATACTGGAAAATAATTGTAAAATCCAAGTTACTACTTACATCATAATAATATTTTTATAAGCTTAAACATATTTAAGCATTAAAAAAAAAAAATAATATTATTAATATCTTATAGACGAAAAATTTCTCCACATCGATCCATTTCGCGAAATTTTTCTTTTTGATTCTCGGCCAGGGACCCATGCATCAGGAAAACAAAGATCCCTAGATATCTGTCTTGTTTACTAATCATGAAAGTTCGGCTCTACTAATAGTCGGATGGGCATTTGATCATCGCGGCAATCTGGTCTCGTACCATGTTTGCAAGCAAACAATCCCGCAGTTGGACGCCACAAGTTTAAATGAGATTGAGGATAGCTACACATGCAGTAGGCGGAGCTTTGGCATTTTATCCTGATCTAATTTTTTTTCTCTTTAATCCAATGTCCATTTCCATGTTTCAATTATTCGTGTGTAATAAATGGATGTTTTAAAACGATTTAAATGTTTTTGGTTTTTCATAACGTGTGCAGCGAACGTGTTCCGACTTATCGCATCATTTCGTCCAGGTAAATATTTGGCCAATTAGCTTTTGTTAGTACCCCGTGGTTACGGACGGTTCTATTGTTGTTCTTGTTCGGTAAATTGGACGACTCGCTCGATTGACTATTATATCTGGGTTAGATTTTATAGATCTCCATTCTTTTTCTCTCGAAATATCGGTCACTCAAGAGCGAAAGAAACACATGGAGACGCCGGTTTCACATGTTTTGATCGCATAGTCTATTATATTTTATTTTTTTATTTTTTTCACTCGTGCTTTTTCTATCGCGTTTTTACGCGAGCTCTAACCGGTACCATAATATAGCCTTTCCGATTTCCGGTCCGCCCTCTCCCGTATAATTAGCGCGATTCCCATCAGATTACTCTGGCGTGCGGACAGTCTGTCGTGTTGCACGGTTTTCACTCCGAATGTCACCACGCTGGTGTTTAGTGATGAAAAACATTAATTTTATGTGCGACCAAAAGTTCGAAGACATTCGTACCGAATTCGCTCAAAAGCGTAGGTATTTCGCATGACTCGATGTCTAACGTTTTTTTACTTAACCAAGTTTTATTCGTTTCCCTCGAGACTTGACCTAACTATAGTTCATGCCACGTTTCAGTCGGAAGCAATCAGAAACAATTGCAAAACCATCACGCGTTCGTTTCGACCCCCCCCCCCCCCCCCGTATCGGATCATCAAATTGAAACGAAAAAATAAAGCGGGTCGCCTCGCTCGGTACGTACGTAGACACTTATGATATTATCATAAGAATGTGAGACAACTCGTTTGGTTTTTTTACAACGCGTGTTTTTATTTTTCATTTCTTTCGGCTGATGAAACTGAAAAAATACAGTGTTCTCCCGAAGCGATTACGTTCGCAACAAATCGTACACAAATAATGCGCAACGTAACAAGTTATGCATACCGCGAAGCTTAGAGCGGTTCGTAAGTAGGCGTGTTCGTATTAAAATTACGAACAGTGATTTCCCTACCGCCCACCCACCGCGTTGAATTCCAGTACACGCTTTAACACACGTGCACTGCCGTTACGCACAATCGCCTCGACCTTGCACGACATACGTGTACAACAGAAAGCATTTCCGCGGCGGAAAAACTGGTACGAGTCGAAAACCGAAAGCTGAGCGCCAACAGCAATACGGTTGGCGTGCTCGTACGTCGTGCAAAACTAAAAAAATAAATCTCTCCCGACCGTAATAACAATCGGGTGTTTTACGGGCTTAAGCCAGACCCGGGCTATGCGAAATTTAATGAAAAACGCCCCCGTGATAACAGGATCACGTGTATATATTTTTAGTAACCGCGTCGTAATATATGCGTCAGAGATTATTATGACGCGTCTCTTTTCGGGGTAATTCTTTGATGAGACCGAACACATCGTTAAACTCCGCGGTATTTTTTCGTCGTTGTCGTCTACCGTTACGTTTATTACTCTGGTTTAATTTTCTAGCGAGCGTTATTTTTTTTTTTTTTCTTTTCTGTTCGTTGAAATGATGATCGGTTAATGTATGCGTAACCGTATTATCTAGACGTAGTAATAATACTGCACTGTCCGTGCGAATGTTTTTAACGTCCATTTCTCATTTTTCCCGTCGATTTGTGCGTGTGTGTGTGTGTGTGTGTGTGTGTGTGTGTTATTTTTAATCGTTAAAGTGCAAACGAACTGTTGTTCATTTGACATTTTTTATCGCGAACATTTATTCATTCGAACCTCGTTTGACTCATAGAAGTATCGAATAACAATTTTTTCTAGAACGTTAAAAATAAACGATTGTTTGGATTGTATAACGGTGTGAACCATAACATAGTGCACAACTTTACCGGTTGTTGAGACCTGAAATACTGATACAAGGTTAAAGCGAGTATACCATATCCGAAGTAACTCGTTAATTGCGACCAATGATTGTTTATTAGTCACAAACATGAAAATTGTACGTTTAAATAGCCGAGTAGATATCGCTAAGAACCACAAAAATTAAATTCAGTCCGGATAACTAAACACAATCGACGTAACTCGTGTCTAGCCCGAAGTATCAGTGAACAGCTAATAGCTGAACACGTTATGAAATACCATACCATATGCACGGGTGATGAAATACAAGCGGTCTTTGCATCGAAAAGTGTTTCTTCTATTAGGTAGATACCTGCTCGTGATTGCAATAAACGGTAATTAGTTTATATTTCGTCCTTATACGCTGTGTAGTACGGATCGTTTATTAAAAAAAAATTAAATTAAAAAAATACGCGATTCAAAATTGTTCGCGGTTTTCCTAACGAGATAGTGGTAGTACAAAAACCGTGCGTGATCAAATATTTTATTGAAATGTATCTTTTTATAATACGATTTATATTTATATGTTATTTAACGCCCTGAAGGCAAATAGTAAAGTGAATTCTATTTTACATGTAATAAACTAATATAAGTATTTACAGTAACAAAATATACCTAAATGAATATAATTGATTTCAAATAATTAATATCATTATGAAAAAAATTTAAATATTTAATTTGACTACAATTAAGAATCGTACGGTTAATAGGACCAAAACAACTTCTATTTTTATGGTGATAATAAAAAAAAAACTGAACAGTATTTTTAGTATTGAATGTTGGAACATTGAAGTGTATACCTCCTAATAATTCGGAGCAATCAATGTTCTTATTAATAAGGTTGTAGATAAAACAAATATCGAAATATTTACTTCTTGCTGATTAATAGGATCAATGTCTAATATTAATTTAAATGAAGAATTCATGTCATTCATGTTATTAATTTTAAAATAAAGCTAACGAAAAATAATTATTCTGGACACTTTCAATTTTGTTTATTAACTTAGACTGATAGGAATTCCATATAATTGTTCCATACTCTAGAAATGAATGCACTAAGGCACAGTATAGTACTTTTGAATAAGTTAGGTCGTTAAATTCTCGGGCATTTCTATATAGGTACAAACCCTAACATTCGCATTGCTTTACAATATATATGAGTGATATGTTTATTAAAATAAAGATTATTTAAGGAAGTTATTCCCAGGTCTTTGACATGATTAACTAAATTCAAAGTTTTATTATTTATCTTATAAGTAAAATTTATTGGTCATTTACTACGTAAAAATTGTATTTTAATACATTTATTAGTATTTAATGAAATAATATTAGCTTCACACCAATAAACACAATTATATAAATCTACTTGTGATTTTAAACAATCATTGTAATCATGAATTATTGAATATAATTTTAAGTCATTCGCAAAAAGAGAACATTGGTGGTATCTAAAAACAGGTTTTATATCGTTAAAAAGTAATAAAAAAAGGGGGATAAATGCTCTACCCGTGGTACCCCTGAATATATTTTCAAATGTTTCAGAAATATTAGGGCCTATTTTAATAGACTGAAATCTACCATTAAGATATGATTCAAACCAAGAACTAAAAAAACCACAAACACCTAAATTACGCAATTTATACACTAATTTATAGATGTTGACTGAATCAAATGCCTTCTCTATGTCAGTATAAATTGAATCAACTTGTCCACCTTTATCAACAGTATTTAAAATTTAAGAATAGTAGCACTAAGGATTGGTAGTAGTGGATTTACCTCGCCAAAAGTCATGTTGTTGATCGAGAGTTATTAGATTAAATTTGTTAAAAAATATGGGCTCTAATAAACGCTCTAAGAATTTAGGTAGAGTACTAAGTTCAACATTGGTTTATAATTAATTACTTGTGATGTATCACCAGATTTGAAAATTGGATTCATATAGCTTGTTTTCCAAAAAAGTGGATAAGCATTAGATGAAAGGAATAAATTAAAAAAAAAGAAACACTGAACGTACCAGCGTATTATAAACATTTTAAAACAAAATTATCGGTAATAAATCGGAACCAGATTTAATATTATGGCCAATTGTTCTTAACGTCTCATAAACATCAATTAGTGGAATAAATATATTAGAGATATTTAATTGATTGATTTAATTTGTTCATAGAAAGAAGTAAATTATTATTAGATAATCAGTAAATCGTTAAAAAATATTACAAAAAATTTTTTTATTATCATAATTTGAATTAACATATGAAATAGTTTTAGACACAAATTGATTAGATTAACGAGTTCTGAGAAAATTACTAAATTGTTTAGGATAAGATATTAAATTTATTTGTGTATTAATAATATAATCATTATAACATATAATAGTTACGGATTTGCATTAAGCTCGGAATTCAGACAATTTCTTATTGTTTAGAGGATCTTTCGATAATTTAAAGAATTTATGTGCTTTGCTTTTTGCTTAATTAAATCTTTTAATTGTTTATTAAATCAAGGAGGGAATTTATTTGTATATATGTAATATTTAGGATCAAACTTATCAATAATAAAGTACAGTAATTATTTAAATTAGAAAAAATACTTCACGCATTTTGATAATAACCTACCTACCAAATCATTTTTTGTAGATGGTTTTGAGTTTCAAGGATAGTTATTTACAATATTAACCGTTCTTTCCGTTACGAGGATGCACTGTAATCAAATAATTTATAAATGTACATGTAAACTCACTCAACAAATTTTACCGTAAACGTAAAATAAATGTATGTTATTAAATAAAATATATAGATATTTTAATGTTTAATTAAGAAAAACGTAATGTTTATTTTTTTTTTTTACGACTGGAATCTGAAAAAATAGTTCATCTTTTATCTTACTTATTTACAAAAAAAAAAAAATAAAATCATCTGATTTTTATGTACGTTCATTTTAATCATGCAAACGCGCATATTATTTCAAAACCTTTTTATATTTTTACCACTACAAGTTACGGAGAATTCGAAACAAAATGAAATGTATCATTCTAAATGTTTTTTTAAGTATTTTTATTTGTTTATACTTATACTATGAAAATTATCCAAATCACAACAAAATACAGACAATAGTATTGAATCTAAGTATTATGTTCAATAACGAGATATTCAGTGAAAAATAAAACTTGGTCGTTTACCAATTG
This sequence comes from Sipha maydis, assembly GCA_034509805.1. NCBI lineage: Eukaryota > Metazoa > Arthropoda > Insecta > Hemiptera > Aphididae > Sipha > Sipha maydis. The sequence goes on along the minus strand of JASXSY010002315.1, from coordinate 124,464 downwards.
TTCGTGAAATATATATTTAAATATATATATAAATGTTGAAATGTTAATCGCGATCTATGTAGTATTCATGTCTGTTGTCAATAATAATTGTTTTTATACATTGTTTTATTATCCATCTCATTTACATTGACTAACCAGTTATCCTAACACGTTGATTTTTCTCCAATATACTTCTAAACATATAATTCCATACAATTTTTCGTTATTATTCAAATACCATTATTTTCCATCTTAATTCAATTTTCTAACGGATCTGTTTAGAAAAAAATGTTAATGTTAATACAATAGATACAATTACTTTTATTCTGTGTAACTTATGCTCGCAAAATGAAACATTTTTAAATATATTTTAAATATTTTATTCAAATCGAGAGATTATAAAACCGTTTAACTATTTAACACAATTATGATGCATTTTTCTATCTATCTCTCGCCGTTTTCAGGTTGATCTTGCTACCGTTTAAATTTTTATACTTTTACAAATGATCTTTTACAGCAACGCAGTTGCTTCAGCAAAATCAAACCTCTTGCGTATACGATACGATCTAGAAAACGTTAGAACTCGTTGACGTCGGAAAAGTTGTCATCGGCGACCGTAGTCAACCAATCGTGACCAAACATCACAATGACAGGAACGACTAATGTATATTTATATATAATGTACTATTCCTCGGCAGTCATATTTTTCAAAAACCGTGTACAATAGCTTTTGGACTGAATGTTCAAAACGTAGATTTTTTAATTTAATCTATTTTATGACAGAAAAGTATTTAAATGTACAAAACCACGACAGTAAAGCATCCATCATATCACTACCACAAAAATATTTAGTTGAAGATCACATAAAACTTTTGAGAAGAAATTATGATATACAAGGTACGCATTTGCGTCATTTAAAGATGCAGACGGAATAAAAAACAATAAGTAAAACAAAAATCAAAATAACAATAAAGATGGTTTTCCCCTGCGTTCAATATTTGTTATTAAATCAACAATAGGGTTCACGCTCAGTGACGCTGAAAAATATTTTCAACAGTCTGCTCATAGTTATCCAATTTACAATTTACAACCACTCAAGGACTTACTTTAAGGGGTTGATATTTCATCCCTCTCAAAAATACTTAACTTATTTTAGCATTAATCATAGCAAATAGGTACTTAAGCTTCTTGAACAATAGTTATTAAATGGACAGTACTATAATTTATAGTTGATTGGATTAATTCACTTATGACTCGTAACTAATTCACCACGGTTAGGTTAGCTGGCCAAAAGTGTCATTCCAAAAAACTAAAAAATACTAAATTTTATAATGATTTATTTTTTACTATAATATATGGTGGGTAAATTAAAAATATGAGATTATTAGGTTGATTATTAAAGCTAACACAGCAATTTGATTGGAAACATTTACATTTTTATCGAATATTTCTAATTTTAACGCTATAAATTATAACTAATAACAATTATTGTTATCGCTCTAAATATATATTATATATATATATATATAATAATATATATTTTTTTTTCTTATTCACGCTTTGTATACTCTTCTTAGTATTTGATTCGACGCCAATGTACATGTATATAACATATAACAAACCGTAAGATTCATTAAGTGTTATACTAACATTATCAATAAAGTTAATCAAGTCCTATCTTATTTCTATAATTTTTCTTTTATAGCTTTAAAATAAAATAACTTGTAATCAAACTGTATACAGAGAAAAACGTATTTTTATTATAAGAAATACTGCGATTAGTATTTACATGATCGTCACTTATAGCAATCCACACCTGACCGATAGCAGTGACACGATTTCCAAATCGTTTAGGACACTAATATTCAAAATTATAATCGTACTCAAGCGAACATTTTCGTTCCGTTATAACGCAACGAATTTGACGAGTAGACGTTTCTACAGGTGTTGCAAAGGATTTTTCTTCACGTCCCCTTAGCGCCAAAATCATTGTAGATATTATTGTTATTTTGAGTTAATATTACCGCTTTAAGGATTATACACTTTCGCTTGGCAGTAATTGTTTTTCATATAGGAATGTCTACCAAAATTTCATGGTTTACGAGCAAAGAGAGACAAGACTGTGACAAGGATAAGAGAAAAGAACCGAGAGAAAGGGATTCAAAAACTTTGTAATGAGATCCACAAGCCGTCTACAATAATGATGATGACAATGATCGCATTATAATAATAATAACATAAGGAAAATAATGAATTAGAGAAATCTGTTGTGAAGTATTGTGTATGTGCGTAAATATTCAGAACAGCGTGTTCGTAACGAGTTGAATAGTTTATCGCATTTTCCCATTATAAGTTTGCGATTTCAAACGTTTGAAATCAATTGTTTACCCATTATAATATTTGAAATATTAAAATAAATGAATAAATTTTATGATTATTGTTTTAATTAGTTTTAAAACAAAATTATTATGATATTTTTATTCTCATTAATATTTTTCTCTTAGTGCGCGTACACTGATGAACATGACGGGATCTCAACCTTTTAGAATCTTTACCCTTTTTTTTTTTGCTATTGTAAAGGTCACATCCCCTTCGACGCTACAAAATTGAAGTATAACAATTGTATTAATCGTTAAATAATCAACATTTAATAAAAAGTTAATGAATTTGTTTGTAGCGGAAAAAATATCATTACAATTTCATATTTAAAATACAAATTGCTATATTAAAATGTTTTATTAACTTTTATAAAATATTAAATCTTAACTTATCTAACTAATTAGAGAGTTTACATTGTTTAATTTTGATTGATTTTTTTATATTTAGTGGCTATAGAGTATGCAGAAATAGGCTATTAAGCAACTAGGTACTCAAAAATATCCAATTAAATAAATAAAAAAAAAATCAGAAAATTTTTTTTCAGATTTTATGGTTTTTTTAAATTTTCACGCTTTCCTAAGAAGGCGAGACTCCCTTCCTCCCCGATTGAAAACCATTGGTGTACGTCTTCGTTTCGGCCGTGTGTACAACATAATAATTTACGTGTGCGTATTGGAAATAGAGATATAGGTATTGATATTAACCTACAACAAACTATATATTATTATTATTGTTATTATTATTGTATTCGTAAATGGACACGTGACAAACGCAGCCTTGACGGATCCATGAATCGTTTGTCCGTTGCAGCCGAAGCATATGTTATGCACACGTTAGTACCAATTATCTTGAAGTATATATTGGTGTATTATTATACGTATTCCACGGTATAGGTATATATCGAGAACGGACGGAATTATAATTTGAAAACGTTAATAATAAATAATAATTATTTTTATAATAACAAATATATAATAAATAATAATAAATAAATAATATTAATAATAAATTAAATCGCGAAACACTTGTTGCGCCGTTGGCCGCGCATAAATCATAATCGTTTCCCGTCGTCGGGTACAAGCAACTATATACGATAACGGAGAACACGTAAATGTTACGTAATAACCGTGTACTATCGTTTTTGCTGGACAAAAATCAGTGTAAACTTTTGCGCGTGGTCTCGTTATGTTTTACGCGGTTCTAATGACACGGAAAATCCGATAAAAAACATAACAAAAAAAATAAAAATAAAAAACCGCACCACTCCCGTATCGCCGACAGTACTACGCGCGTACGGATTATTATTTTTTTTTCATACATATTTTTATATATATTTTCGTATATATACGTGCCTGTGAGTGGCCTTATACATTTGTTGGGGAAATCATTACCGGCGAAAAACATAAATCTTTAAACCGGATATATGTTGTCGGTTCTGCGTTTGGTTTTTTCCTCTTTCTTCTAACTTACGGCTATTATATGTATATATATATATATATATATATATATATATATATATATACAAGTACGCGTTTATGATTTATAACGATCGTATTAACCGGACAAACGACAACGATGCGTATAAAATAAATTGCTGTATTACGTAATAATTATTGTACAACGATATAACGATCATGAGAATTCTTGTTTATAAAAATATCACGCACTACGTGATCCTATAAAAAAAAAAAAATCTAAAAATTAAGTAGCAAAACTTATACGTTCTGTATATTTTTTCAGTAAGGGACTCTGATCTTCAAAGTTATTTATTATTATTGTAATCATTGTTTTTTTTTATTTTTCTTTTCTTTTTTTATTTTAGATATATCTGAAAGTTATTAATTTGTTTAAGACATAATCTTTATATCCATTACCCATTACTGTTTTTTTTTTTCGTCACCCATACTCAGGTAATCATAAACTATCAAATGATGGGTAGTTATTACGAAATTGACTCACTCATCAATGAACACCATTTCCTTGGCAACAAAATTGAAGATGACGTGTAAGGTAGGAGCGATGGAAGGAAATGTGTCGAAAATAAATTATCAACACATATAGCCGCACATAACTTTAGCATAAACATGTCTTTGCCATATTTTTCTGACAGTAGTGATTTGAATGAATAAAAAATATTAAATGAAGTATTGTGAATAGCCAAAACTTTTGAGGAACCGAACAGTGCAGCATGAATATTCACTGATTATACGATGTAAGTGAATTTATAAATGTACATCGTGTATATTTTATAAATACCTAAGAAGTATGAATTTATTCAGTGTTGGAAAGTTATAATGTCACAAAAGAAAAAATTGCAACAGAAATATTTATTTATAAATACATATTTTGAGTACTCGGTAAGATGCAGAAGTTGTGCGAGTCGTTGAAATGGCCGGTCTTTCTACATTACAATTGAATGCAATAAAATAATTCTAAACGGAGCTCGATTTACTTTACGGTGTACGTAATAATTTTATGGTACAACAATTTTTGATCGAGACATTCAAGATTTGAAGTACCTATATTTAGATTGCGTATGCAAACATCAAGTATTCAAATTTCAAATCTTAAAACACGAAATCATATTTATTTCTGAGACAGATTCAGTATATATGTGCATGGAAACCGTATTAGTTCGATTAAATATGACTTTTTTTTTTATTACTCAAACTAGTTTTTTAGAATCTTAGGGGAAAGCGAAATTTATTGGTTTTATCATGACGTTATTTTTAAATCTTTTTTCATACATCTCTCACACGATTCCGGTCAGAAACAGCACTCCAATCATTACCGAATAAAAATAAAGAGATAGGAAATGGGTTCAAGTTGGTACATTTGGAAAGACGCGTGTTGTGTTTCTTATTAATTTTCCGGGAAATCAGGGGGGGAGGGAAAAGGAGAAAGAATTGATAAAAACTTAAAACCTTAGTCGAAATTCGAAACATCACCTCTATTCATGATCGACCAATCGATCGTATCACATCAAAATAAATCAATTTTTATAAGTAGTTATTTATGCGTATTGCGCGCTTGATATTATTGTCGACCAATACATACACACACACACTGTTAATTATCGTAGTATTTAACGTCATTGAAATGTCACTGAAAACGAACCATCTTATAGACACCTTAAAGGTCATCCATTTATTATTCTTCCCGGTATCTTTTCGACGTTCAAAAAAGCCGCAGTCTAGTGTTTGTATAAAAGTAATATACAACGTGCGTGCGTCCGTCCCGGGCGGCGGTAAACCGAGGTACACAGCAGTGCGTAAACCCGGCAATTGCGGCAGCGTGGACTCGCGTCAGTGTGCGCGTAGCCTGTGAAATATGCAATAACCCGCAATGACGGGGAACGGTGTGATGAATACGAACTGTCTTCTTCCATTACGCTCATACGCGCCGCCGGCTTTAACTCCACGCCGCCACCGCCTAGTCGTTATATCAGATAATATCCTCTTCTTTTTTTATTTATTTTTTCTCCTACCTCTCGCCCCGTCGCACGTACCACTCGATTTGCTAAACCGTGGTCGTGTGCGCCGCTAACGACGGCAGGTAGATAGCGATTACCGCGGTTTATCGGTGAGCTGACAAGTAAGGGTTTCAATATCGTTATTTGTTTTCGGCGTATACACACACACGCACACACACATACACACGCGCATGTACGCACATCGATAGATATATTAGCGAGAGTTCCGCTCGCTATCTAACGACTGTGCTGTAGTGGCAGGAATTAATTTCCCACGAAAAGGATTAGGTTAGATGTGTATACGAAATTCTTCCATGCTATTTTTACCCCCCCCCCCCCTCCCTCCCCCCTCCCCCCCCAATATCTTTCTATCCGTGTACACACGCACACATATATATATATAGAACTATTTAAATTTGATAACATGTCAATTTAACCTAATATTAATCCTAACATAAAACTGGTCCTATTAAACGCTGGTTGCTATGTTGTACTTTATAAGATGGAAACAGTGCTTGCGGGTGTGGACGTTAAGTATTTTCTGATCCCATTTGACATACTTACAATACAGATAAATTGCGTTCAGTCGTTCATATGTAATGATTTAAGCTTTAGTATTAGAGTAAACTGACTAATACTCAAACTTTAACAGAAGAACATTATGTGTTTTGATTGTCGGTTATTCCCATATTTTAATTTCTAAGCGAGTGTGTGTAAAATATTAAAATTAAAATAAACTCATAGCTCACTTGAAAATAAAATTTTTGGAAAAACCGACCCACAAAAGACTGAACATTTTCTTCCCGTAGATCATTATTACACGTTAGTAAACATTAATATAAAAGCTAACATCGTAACATTTGAATTACTGAACATGAATTAGCTATGTTGTATGAAGACAGCACATACGGATGAGGCGTTTTCTTAACTTGGTGACTTTACATTCAAACAAAAAGTTTTATCTTGTGAAATTCAAAATTAATAACAATAAAATGTATTTTTTAAATGTATATTTCAAGCGTTTCGAGTATATGTCTTTTAAAGCTACATTACATATAAATGTTCACGTTACAATATAACATATATGACATGTGATGTACAGAGAAAACAACATTGCATCTTAATACGTTTTTTTTTTTTTTTTTTAACGCGATGATTCTCGAAAAAAATATCAAACGGCAGAAAGCCCATGTGTAACGCGTAAACGGAACACATTTTATATTTTTATCCGCGTGGAAACTGTTGTGAAACGCGGCAGTTGTTAAATTATTAGTTGGAAAAAAAAAATTCACCGTTAAATCAACGAACGTTTTATTCGAACGAGATAACCAATACGTGTTCGATTGAATTCAATCGGCAACACGTTTAAAAAAAAAAAAAAAAAACACTGGCGGTTCGACACGGCCCGCCGATAGTCTTCGGCAGTACAGCGGTAAGCATAACCGGGGGACGATTCGATACGGCGCGCTGAAGTTAACCTCGGCTGATGCCGCGGTCAAGATGTTGGGTCGAATTTCGGGGTGCGGTCATTGGTCACGCTATTCCGCTGGCCAGTCCATCTAACTAATCTAACCATCTAACGTAACCGCTTGGTAAACGGTCGACGATTTTCGACGGCCATTAGTCCGAATCGGGTACACCGGTGACGGTATCCCGAAACGAGAGTGTTGACCCAACGGGGGAGGGTGGTGCGTTGCCACCGGTTCCGACAACCACCCCCCTCTCTTCCACCGGCTGGTGTACGTGGTAGGTGGAGGTTCGCCGGATCGGTACCGTCTAGACGGCCGGGTCGCGGCTGGATAAATAGCGGTTGCGGTCCCGCGATGTACATTTCAACTGCCACGGGACCGTGTCAGGTTTACGCATAATTATTTGCCATAAATAACTAGTGATTAATGGGCGAACCCAGAGTCCGGGATCGTTCAAATGATCCGTGTTTCTTTTTCGAACGTGTGCAATTTTAGTTCTCGAGGAAGAGTAAGAGTAATTGAGTAAATAAGGGTGTTGTACAAGATCTTCCTTTGGTTTCTTACGAACGACGTACTTCCCGGTTTCTCGTCGAATAATACGATCACTTAAGCTCTTATTTACACATTTATAGGACGCTTTGTATGCATAATATCGTAGGGAAAGAAGAAACGTTTTGTTGTTTTGTTCTACCACTTTTTTTTTTTTTTTGTTTTGGTATTCATATATGAATACATCCATCAAACCAGTAAGTAAAAATTTATCGATTCATTAAATCAATAAAACACGAGTGATTTGTACAGATATGGAGAAAAATCTTTGATACGGGTATACATGCAATACACTTCACTGGAGTGGGGGCTACGATCGTAACGTTGTGTATTATACGCGCGGCAAAATTACCTGACGGCTTTTTACCCGGACCGAATAAGCCAAGGGGGTTGTGCTGTGTGTGCAATAGTTTTTCCACAATAGAGCATGGCGAGCATATGAATAAATTCAATTAAACAATACAAATATTATTGAACGCGGTATAACTTAATTAATTATTCAGTGGGAAAATTCCAAAGAACGGGTCATGTGGATTTACCGTGTGACCACGAACCAATGAAAATCCTCTTTGCGTTAGTAAACACATTTCTGGCTTTACTCTAAATCTAAAATTCAACGTTAAAATAACCGTTACTTAGTGACCTTTAAATGAACACCCACAATAAAATATGGTTATTTGGAAACTTGGACAAATAGACCAATTTTTTTTTTTTTTAACTCGTTAATTAATCTAATTAATCTAAAGAAATATAAAATTTAGAACCACTTATTATTTTATCTATAAAAATTAGCTTACATTTTTATGGAAACATTTGTATATTTTTTTGGTTAGTTCAGTGGTAGTATTTAGTTTTAAATCATTATGTAGGGAAAAGTTTGAAACATACCTCGTTCATATTTTGTTAAAAGTTATGCTTAAGTATTTTATTTTAGTTCGGTAGGAAATAGGAATGTTATTCATTATTAACTGAAGTTCGGAGGATCTTTTTAATGTAAGGGTAACTTGCAAAACTATACATACATAGGTTATTTTTGATTCCTATTGAAATCCAGTGCATTCAACACGATTATAATTCAGTTTATTTTTATTAAAAATCATAATTTGTATCAAAACAATATATTCTTTTACTTTTTGTCTCTGGAATTTATACTAGAAAATATAATAAGTTGATAGGTTTAATTGGTCAACTGTAAACGATTTTAATAACGATGTGGTTGCTGAATCAAATGATAATAGCCTAACAGGTGTTAACCAAAATGTTAACTCAAACCTGTTACACATAACCCCAACTTTAACTTGCACTTCTCTTGTTTACGTAAAATATATAAATCGTTTAACTTCTATTATTCAAAATTACGTTATTCAGCACAATCGATACCATTTATAACGCCCAGGTCGTATATGATTGTTCGTTCTAAAGATAAAGAATGTTTCAATGCAGTCAACACCTTTTTAAAAGAATCTAATTTTGAGTACCACACTTTTTCTTCATAGTGTCAATGCCCGTTTCGGATAGTGATCAGAAACTATCACTATTCTATCCCGATCTTCAATATTTTAAAGGCGTTTAATGTCCTCGATTATAGAGTGTAACTAGTGTATCAAATATATCAAAATCAAGTGTTGCTTTAAAATGATTTTTTTTTTTTTATAGATTTACAACTCGTCGAAAATAACAGCGACATTATCAACATTACTTCTCTACTTAATACAACGATTAAAATTCCTTAGAAGTAAATTAGGACTCACATAAATTCCAGCTCGATCCAAGTATACGATCATACTTGACAATTTTGCAGTCGCCTGCCACGCTGTGTCAAGTGTGACTATAGTCATTTCACTTTCGAATGCAACAAGTAAAATCTACCCAACCATATTTCTCTTGTGTAGCGCCAATTACACAGCGAACTTCAAAATTGATCAGTCTTTTAAAAATGTCTGTAAATACCAATTCAATATCCATTGTATTCTACAAAACCTCATATTATCTAGACATGAGTTTAAATCCTAAACCAAAACCCAATAACTCTTCTTGTGTACATGCCCTTTCTGGTTTGTAAAAATAGTAACAATAATATTGACTTAAATCAAAAAATTCTTTCTAGATTTCGTATAAATTATTAATTCACTTATTACTTTTCTTACAACTGTTTTAATTAAAATTAATTTTCCAATAACATACCATTGATATCTCTATTACAACGATCAACAATTATCATTAATTTATTTTATAATCCTTATTATATTCAATCTTGCACTTTTTTTTAAATATAATTTATAATAAAATTATTATATATATATATAGATATTTCATTCCGTCAATCAATAAACACAAAATGGACAAAAAATCATAAAAAAACGCACGTCTTTCATCACTTCGAGAAATGACAGGAAGTTATCATAAAAAGAGCCAGAATCGGATAGAACTTCGCAACCCATTCATATCTCATGAATAAAAATCCGTCACTCGTACGCAACAAATGCCGAGCCAAACTATTCATCCATCATACAATTCACGATAGTAGAGAATATCAAAATACAAGAGACATCTATTCCATATAACAAAATGCGAAAGAAGCTGTCAACGAAAACAACAGCATAAGAATTATAAACTTCCTAATAAATTGCATTTTATGAACAATCATTGTAAAAGTATAACGCTAGTTTCTAAGTCAAAATTATCTGTATTTTTAAATGCACATAGACTTATGATCATAGTTGTTGAAGTCTTATTTAATAAAGTAATAATAATAAAACATTATTATATTTATATATTATGAATATTAAAAAATTGTACCAGCTGTTCCAGATTACAAACGTTATTTCCTAGTCAATATCACGTAATTCTTGATATCGTAATACCCTAGGCGATGACATTAATTCCTTGATTTACATCTTTATCCCTAGTATACACACATATGTTTGCAATCAAATAATTTATTATAATGTTATACAACGCCAGAAGCAAAAATTTCGTAAGCTTTATATGTAACTGTATTTAGCAATTTTTTATTTTTTTATTTTATTTTTTTTTTTTTTTTACTTAAGACCCAGGATTTTCAGATTATAATTCGATATTCAATTGATTCAATCGAATCTTTTCCACCGTAATTATTTGTTTTTTATAGCTATTGACGTCATACGAATTACGAATTACGATTCGATTCGCACAAATACTATCGCTACGTTTACGTGGAAATTTGGATCGCAGTAAAAGTGTAGATAACAAATCGAAGTGTAAAAATTCAAGAGAAGTGTAAACCCATAAAACTCGCTCAAACATCACTAGTTCCCACGTTATACTGTCCATCGGGAGTTTCATAACGGAACAATAATAACATTTTTACACACTACCGATGGTTGTAACGATAATAATGTAATAGCTTGCGCAAACAGTACATTTATTACATTTAATACATTTATTAATATTATCGTATGCTGTTACGTCAGTTTTGAAATTTCAGGTAAAAATTACTTTAGGTATGTGGGCGAAAAATGTGCAGCATTTTCAGTAATTGAAACAACCTTTTTTTTAAATTTTTTTGTCCGTGGTACTGATATTCATGAAATACCTGTAACCTGTATAAAAGCTTAAACTAAAATAATGAATTTATAACACACATGTGTAAACAATAATAATTCATGTGCCTCAGGTGCCAAATCCAAAATATTTCGTTGGTCATTTTTTCTTTTTTTTTTTTCTTTCAATATACACATAACTGGTATAAATATTATTATTTGATTCAATTACAAATTCAAATATAAATCACCATTAGCTCATTTAAAATTGTAGGTACGTCAAGACATATCTTATACCTAATCAAAATTATAGTGATGAACTTTCAATGATGAACGAGGTTCTATTCGACTGACCTAGACAGATTCACGATTACCGACGAGATACGTAACATTTGATCTCTTTATTTTCTCATGATCATCGATAAAAAATATAAATATAAATCTTCCGCATAAATCAGTTTATAAAGCAAAAGGATTTTAAACATAATTTAGCTTTAAAGTTTTAACGCGAAAAACAGTTTCCATTCTTCGCACCGCCATACATTTTTCTACCTCATCATTTGAACACTAAACTACGGCTGAAAACTATCTTCTAAAAATCATTTATATAGTATACAACACATCATAGTGTATTCGTTTCATCGAGATTTTCAACTTAACCTATTCTTACAAATATTGAAAATATTTTTGTTTCCTAGATACTATCAACAATTAGCGGTTCCATCCGCTTAATACCATCTCCCAAAATATTAAGATATATATATATATATATATATATATATATATATATATATATATATATATATATATTTATATATAATTATTCGTAACATTTTGAATTTTATAAAAAAATTTAAATTTTTTTGGTAAATTAGTATTAATTTAAAATTGGTATTAAAGAAAAAAATTACTATGGAGGAGTGCACCAAGAAGGAAGTCAATGACATCATAAGTGAAGTCGAGAAATCTAAATATTTAGGATTATTTGTATAAAAGGACGGAGGCTTTGGCATGGATATAAAACATAGGATTAAGTGTGGTTGGATGAAATAGAAGAAGCATTGGGCGTTTTATATGATGAATAAACTCCAATGAGGTTGAAAGGTAAATTGTATAGAAGTGTAGTGAGACTAATTATGCTATATAGTTTAGAGTGTTGGGTAGTTGACAGGAGAAAATAATAGATTATGAATGTTGCGGAAATGAGAGTGCTTAGATGGTGAGTGGAGTAATAAGAAAATATGGAACGAATATGTGAGAGGTTGTACTAGAGTAACGTCGTTAGTGAACAAGATGATGGAAAATAGACCGAGATGGTTTAGGCACGTGATGAGGCAATAGGAAACAAAAGCAGTAAGAGTGGTTATGAAAATTAACGTTGAAAAAAGGAAGAGGAAGTCTAAAAATGAAATGGTGGATAGGATTCAGAATGATATGAGGGCTTTTGGTGTGTACGTAGAGGATGTGGAAAATCGAGACGAATGGAGGTTTAGGTCAAGGATGGTCGACCCTAAATAGTTAGGAGAAGAAGAAGAAGAAGAAGAAGAGAGTTAATGGTGATAGTTAAATATCGCTGAAAGACGAAAAAACATCACAGTTGTGAATCAACTTTCCAATGTAAAATCCAATAATGAAACGAGGAATGTGATGAATAACACAGTGTTAACTGATTGTAATTTTTATTTGTCAGCGGCAATGGATCAAAATTTTCATGGACCGAATTTTTATACACTTGCGATTTTTCGATTTTTATTTCTATTTTTTTGATTAGGGTGTACGTATGTAGACAGGCTGTAATGTCGATTCTTCATTCGTATCTGGGATTGAATCTACGGAACGTTGTTAATATATTCGTGCGAAATATTTAGTTGGTTTTGTGTTCTTAATTTGAAGTCTAAAATATATCTGGAACATAAATATTAGATTTATCTTCCAGAAAATTACAAGAAACCGCGAAGAAATTTATGATTCATAAAATATATATTTTAGACCAGCACTTTCAGTAATCATCGAGCTTATTGCTTAGAATCGTTTTTCAAAATTCAACATAGGTGAGCATCCTCATTTGACGAAAAAAAAACAAAATGATACCCCATGCAACTTCTTTTTTTTTTAGATTCTGAACGGAGTGATGGAATCTATTGGTTTTTTTTTCAGTTTTGGCCAACAATAATAATAAATTATAATCAGATTAAATATACTGTTTGAGCATCCTGAATTTGCGTTAGTTGTCTTGCGGTGTCCATTCCCCCCTCTTACACATGACAAGCTGACATTTTAACCAATGACATCGGCCTGCCAATGGCCGCGTTTATTTCGTTTTCGTTGTTGAGATTGCGAATTTTGCGTCCGTTGCTTATTGCATGTGTTGTTTCCGTTTTGTAGACACTAATTCGTACTACTGTAAAGATGCCACATACAGCAACACGATTTTCGGTTTTTTCAGATTTTTTTTTTTAGATTTTTTTGTCCATTTATATACTCATATATACTTAGCCAACGATATTTATCGTGATCGATGAAAATGGTTTTTTACACCGATATTTTAAATATCGTACCTTTAATCAATTCTGGGATTTCTAGGTAAGACATGGCGTAAAACTACCCACCGTGCAATGAATATATTATAGTGATATGTTATAAGTCATAACACATAACTATAACTTTTAATATTACCATTCATTCTATAATGTCAGTTATAATTTTGATGTACTTTTTTACCAACATAATATTGATACTGAGATATTACCGAATTCAAATGTCGATAGAGCATATTCATATAAATATACAAAATATTATAATACAGAGACAACAGTATTTTGAATTTCTTTAAAAATGATTTCAAACAGTCTTACGTAATGCAATTTAATTAAAGCCAATTTATTTTGAAAGTCGAAGTATGAAATGCGTACACCGGGAATGTTTGTAGTGGAATTAACTTTTTCTTGTTTAATCATCATTTTATTATTATTTTTTTCGTTTTTAACGAAATTATTTCTAAACAATACAAAGATACTCGGTGTTCGTTGGTTCGTTGCTGTTTTAACAACGAAGTCAAATTGTTTTCAAACAAATATTGCAAATTTAAAAGTCGTCGAACGTTAGTTCTGTCAAAGTCAAACCGTTTGCAGTTCGTCCATTACACGGAAAAATGGTAATAATACTCCGAACTCGTGAAAGTGTAACCGTTCGGTTCTCAGTACCAAGGCATTTAAGTTATTACCTACTGCTTTTATTAATATATATATATATATATATATATATATATATATATATATATACATACATACTATAATACATTACCGTTTAAATGATGTCATTTTTAACTTGTGCGTGCATTTAAAATATGATAAAAAAAAAAAAAAAAAATGAAAAAAGCACACAACCGTAATTTGCATAGGTTAAGTCAGAGCAAAAGTGCACGATGCGTGCTTAACAAAAATATATTATTTTACCCTCCTGTTAATTCACCCCAATACAATGACATCTCATCTCTTCCGACTGCGATAATTAATAACCGTCAAGATTAAAGTTATACCGTGTTTATTTTATTATTTTTTTTTTTTGCGCATCGAGAAAAGCGTAGGACCTTGAAATACTAGATACGTATACCCTGAAAACAGCTCGTTTTTCAAACCGTAATTTTGACAATTAAAACGGATTTTTTTTTTTTTAATTTTTATTTCTTCGCCATCGAAACGTTTATTCTGCAGCCTTAATGGTATTGTAACCAGCAGTTATCAACACCCATGACAATATGATCGAACGTTACGTACGATTTACTCGTCACATACGACATGTTAAGATATGATATTTTACGGTAGTTTGAACGGAGTAAAACGTTTCACTCGGTTTTTACTGTCGTTCCGCAGAATTTTTATACTGCACGAACACCTGGACAATATAACAATAGTAAAAACCGTACCGCAAATCGTTTATCCCATCCGACCGGTGTACACGAATAGATCGTCCGTAGCTGTGGCGCGCAACCCGAGAGTCGCCACCTCTGAGAGGATCACAAAATTTCAACCGGGCGACGAGGTTGTCAACAGTTGAACGGTCAGACGGGAAACGCAAACGAATTCATTTTGAGGAGGGTCATGGATCGAAGTAGGTTACGCACGTCGATAATAACGTCTCCCGATATACGATTATGCGATTCGGATTACGTATCGAAATGAGGTCAACTCCAAACATTCTTTGGTGGAACGTATGCCAATTATTTTCGGACGCTTAAAGAAGGGACTCTGCCACTCAACGGCCGCCTGCGTCACAGTTATACTATATTATATCACAGTCGTAAAACTTACATCGTAGTACGTAATAGGTACTTACCTATTGTAATGTTTCACGCGAGTGTATAATCTGTGTGCGATGCGTGAACGACAAAGCGACCATAATATTGCATTTACCAGAAAGTAATAAACATTTAAGCATTCGCTTTACGTTTCAGTTATGAATAGATGCATCGTGAATCGAATTGTACTGGACTTAAAAGAATTGATAAACAAATAAAATAGACGTTATCACTCAGTTGTTAAATTAGTTTTTGAACTTTTAATCACGCACCAATGATCAAAATACGCCAACATATCTTGTTTTAATACCGAATTTTAAATAGGATTATCATTATGTTTAATTGCATTGGTAAGTTAATCAAAGGCTATGCCGACCACGCACTGCTGCTGGTGACATGATAACGTTTTAAGGTATTGCAAAAAAAAATAATTAACTAAATATTTTCATTTTAGTCTAGCCTAGTTATTCAATTAAAATGTATGCGGCTTTGTTTGATTACAAAAGCACCTGTGTCATGCATAATTGGCACGTATACATTTCTCATATATCTTAAACCCCATATTGATGATATAATATTATTTGCACGTTATTAAGATATACGTACGAAATCTCTACACGTAACACACAAATATTAGGACGGATTCCGGGATTACATGTTCGGTTTTACTTGCGAAAACTGACTAACACAAATCTGATTTGTCTAAATATTTTAATGTGTAAATAGATATTTTAACAGAAATTTTAATTTGAGTAAGTGGCTCTCGCAAATTTCGGGATGGCCCGAAAAAAAATTGTGGTTGGCACGAATTAAAAATTCATTTGAACGTGTAAACGATCATTTAAGGATTTTATGTAATATTTTAGAATTATTAATAAACAACAAAGCTGATATTTTATCACTGTACCTTCATCAATATATTATCATATAATTTTAATAATACTTATAATTAATGTAACATATTTTTTAACGTTAAGTCTTTTATCATACTAATGTACTTCGATACATGATTCGTCACAGATTTTATTGAATCTTACAAATCTTTTTCGTGTCTATGGAAAGCAAAAAGTAAAGTGTATAATGATAGGGATGCTAAAGCAAAATAATATGATACATTAGTTGAAAAAAAAGAACAAATTGATATTTATTGTTCGTTATACAAAATTTTAAAAAAAAATACACTGTACAATTTAAATCAGAAACACAATTTAAAAATGCGTTTCTGATGGGTTAAACAAATATATAGCTAATAGATGTGAACACTAAGTAATTTATTTATTTCAAAACCAATTGATTATGTAAAAATATATTAAGTGCATACACATAATTAACACGTTGACTGCAATGTGTTCATTTTTTTGTACACGGCAAACTTGCTGTTCATGTGTAGGTATATTTCTGTTTGTTTGCCAAAATATAAATTTAAATAATTGATTTAATTTTTTTGTTTCACATAATTTTTATAATATGTTTAAGTGGTTCTTAGTTAGCACAGTTATATTTGTGCAAGCGAGTTCGTGCAAGTAAAACTGAACGTGAAGATAATTATCTCAAAAGCTTTGAATATGCAATTAAATGTTTATGGTTGTGGTTTAATTTTTAAATTCGTACGAACTTTATACATCTAAGGAATTCTTAAGACTTGGTCGAATAAGCTGTTATTTTTATATTAAATTTCCGAACGAACTTTATTTACTTGGATATTGAAATTTGTGTTTATCAATAATATCGGAATACCTAATGGTTTATTGCTAGCACTCAGGTTGGACGAGCATTGGAAATTCATTACTTAAGAAATACACAACACAATAGACGTTTTGTGTGAAAAATGAATGTCGATTCGGGAAAAAGTGACGCATTACCTATACGTTTCGCATGTTTACGTACACTATAATACATTATACAGCTTCATTGGATATTATAATAAATACAGAATCGTTTTCAAACGGAATCGTATTGGATATTTAGAATGCACTTTGAGCAAAAATATCTCACTAAAACAGTGCGTAGTCCATAAATAAAATATTTAACACCTTTTCGGAACGTATTGAGTATCGTGTTTAGATCCGCGTCTACAAAACGGTACATGGTGGACACAGGTCGAGTACACATTCGCATCACCGGACATGGACACAGTCAAGCCCAGTTGACTGTAATTACACTGTATTTATATTATTGAGATTATTATATTTATTAAAATAGTGGTCTGAACAAGAGTGAACTTGAAGACGCGTTATCGTTGTTTGCATAAACGAACGGATCTAACAACCTCTAACCAGTGTTGAGCCATATATATATAAATTTATCTAGATAATTATCTACATAAAAACATTTAATATCTAGATAGAAATAAAAACGTTATCTATTAATCTATCTTAGATGAAAACTTAAGTTATCTACTGTTTATTTCTCTAGATTTTTTAGATTCTGAGTGAAATGAGGAATATATTTGTTTTACCATGATGTGTGTTTTTATTTTATTTTTTTTGTTTTTATGTATGTATCATCACGATTTTAGTTAGTAAAAATGATTCGATCAACAATTTTTAGAGTGGTTTTCGATACCAAATTTTATCTAGTTGATATTTTAAAGAAGTCATTTTTTAAATGTCGCAACACTTTTCTCAATAATTGCGGAAAAGTGACGGAAAATTGCAAAAAGAAAGGCAGAATTTTCGAAACGAAAATTTTGATTTCAATTTTTTATTTTAATTCAAAAACTATTAGTCGTTAGGAATTGAAATTTTCTCTAAATATTTAAATAACCTCTTTCTATTGATAATAAAAATTTCAAACGATTTTGAATGTTCTTGTGCTATTTAAAGACATTATAGAATTTGCGTATTTTTTTTCGTAAAACGTCCATAAAAAAATATTGGCTGGTAGACAATTTTTGAAATTTTAATAAAATTGTTTATAGTACATAGTTCTAACTTGTGTGAAAAAATCGAACGGGAATAATAGACTGTTAAAAATAATAGTCAATAAGAGTAATTAATTAAGGTTGGTATTATAAATTATAATTCATAATTAATACCTAACCAATGAAAAATATTTATTTTATAAAATGTCGACACATTTTGAACGCCTAAAACGAATGAAAATGTTTTATACATGATAGTTAATAACCAGACTATCCGGATAATATTTTTTAAATTTTATGGAAATCGCAATATAAAATCAATTTTTTTTTTTTAAACATTATCTGTTTTTTTCATCTAGATGAATTATAATTATCTTTTGACTTTTATAAAGATAAATTTAAATTTAACTTATTTTTGTCTTTGTTTAAATAGACATTTAGTACAAAAAAGTATTTATCTGTGCTCAACACTGCCTCCAACTCACGGATTCGTCTATGTCTATACGCGCCACACGTTAGACACGCACGCACGCACATATACGCCACTACGTGACGGTTGATTCTTTTATTTTTTCATTTCACAAAACGACAACGAAACATTCGACACGTTTAAACTGAATGCCGGAATATTCGCGCGTACTACATTCGCTACATGTGTGTGTGTGTGTGTGTGTGTGTGTGTGTATATGCGCGTGTATAACGTACCCTTTTCGAACGACTCGTTCCGCGCACGTGAACTACTATTGTCACACGGTTCGTCCTGTACACGGTGTCGTGCGCGTATGTTATACCGAGTGCGTGGACAATACTCGCGTGAAAGTCGCAGCGATATGCACGTGTAACAGAATTTGTTGCGTTTAAATTATTTTGAATTTGTTGTACTTAACACGACGAGCACATTTGCCCGATGTCCGACGACCGCTTGCTCGTAAAACGACCGTTCGCACGCTGTTGGGGCTCGGTTACATTACGGCGCACGCTTCGACGACGGTTTTCTTAGCGGTTACAAAGTTATATACAGGATTTATTTTTTTTTTTGAGGAGGGGTAGGATTCCATCTACTTACTCCAGTAACAATAAATGTGTACCCATATACCGTGGTCATTACGTGATTGTTCGATCGAGATCAATGAAACTGGGATGAAATATTCACCGATAAGACTTTTGAATACATCATAAAAGACAAAAGTGTTGTCATGGTATTGGAAACATTATTTAAGTAAAAAAAAAAAAAAAATATTGAGTCCACCAGTAGGATCTATCTCTCGTTTTCCTCTTGTATGCACGCCGCTGATCGGATGTTCGTGAAGCCAGGATTCCGTGACATCGTCTAATCGATTCCACACCGGTGCCGAGTTTCTCTACGACTGCCGTGTTAATTTCTGCATCTCGAAACGTTCAAGCGAATTTCCAGGAGGGGCGAAAAAGGATAAAACTTCACGGAAACTATCATCAGCGCGAACCGCGTTGGCTAACGGTGCGAGCTGCCAATGAGGAACGACCCTCGGAGCAAAACAAGACAATTCGTATTACTAGGGGTGGTTTCGGGGTGAATAAAAAAACCGGTGACACCGAATATAGTGGATAAACAACGTTTTCGCGCGCGCAGAACTTGTGAGCGTAACATTATTACTTGCACAATGGACACACCTGCAACGCGTGTGTATTATCACGAAATAACCTGAGGTACTTGACGTCGTCATGAGTTCGTGACTATGAATTATTATCAACAACAACCGCAACCGAAGCACAAAGATCGGAAATCATGTGCAAAGTCTAATTAATTAATCAACATTTGCGGAACCGTGTAGATTTTCTTAACTATCTCATAATTCTGTAACTTACATGCATGCATATTATAATTATATTAAAGTATCGTATTATGATCTCCTAATTATTCACCTATATTTGTTGTTTTACTGTTAAAGTTAATACCTACTTAAGTTAATTAATATGACTTTGTTATTTTAGAATTTTGTGTTTTACATTTATCACGTTTTTTCTATTTCTTATTTCGTGCTTGAGTCTACACGTAAGTTTAAATAAATAAATAAACATATATTTTAATCACAATTTTACATGATTTTAAACATGCAATGTTTCTGTGTTATTCGTTTAACACGATTTTTAGTCGTAATTTATTAATGGACAAATGTATATGCTGTTTTCGTATAGCATTATACAACGTATTATGTATATGTACAAATTGTATAATTAAAAAATATTCACGAATCCCATTACACAAATGTTTTTGTTTTTTTTTTTCGTTAATAGCCCAAAGGCTGGTTGGCAGCAATTTTCCATTCTTTCCGATTTCCAGCTATCCTTTTTAATTCAAGTATGTTTTACAAGCTATGTCATTCACTTTTTTTCTTTTATATTCCTCCGGTGGTCCTCCTCTATTATTCTTTATTTCTATGGATCCGTCTATTCTTCTTTCCAGTAGAGTTTCATGTCTCAGCGAATGACCAATTAATTTATCTCTTCTAATCTTCATGTTAATTAATAAGCATCATTTTTCGCATACTTCGCAGAAAACATCATCCTTCGTTATACGATCTATCTAATTTTAAAAATTAAGAATAACACTTAATATAAGACGTTCCAGGCATAGGTTTTCAGTATATTATTCCTCATCTTAAGATCTATGTTTTTGAAAGTAGGCCCTTCCTTCTTAATAAATTTCGTTTTGCAAAAACGTTAAAACATTATAAACATTACAACAACAGTTAAGGCATACTGTTAAGTATAAATCTTGTAAATGTAAACATAATTTATTGCAATATCTATCATTGACTGACCATAAAATATCGAAGCGAATGTCTTCGAATATACATATTATTCATTGATCTTTTTAAAAAAAAATTAACCATTTATTATTTTATTGTTTTTAATGTTATATTAAAAAGCATTATTATGTTTTGGAATGCGATGGCTAATCTTATTTTTTTGTACCTACGCGTAGATTCTAAGCTGCTTTGCAAAACACGATTTTGGTACAATATGATTAAATAAGTATACGAGTCAAACACATGTGACGTGCAAAATGTTGACTGAATATGTTAACAAGCGTTCAACGGATGGCACGGCTATATTGCATTTAAAATCGTACGGAATCGCATATGTGCACTGGCATACATGAAATTTGCGGAATATCGTGTTGTAGCCGTGTACATATTCCGAGCGCAACTACCAGTCACGGCCATAGTGTACACAGTGTACGTACGAGTATGTAACCTAACACAGTATACCACTGTAATTATACAACGGTTGAAGTTCAGAAGCATGTAAATAAAACCCTTATATTTCTCACCACGAATAGCAGCTTCTTCTTTTTTTTTTATTCTCTCTATAGGCACGTGGTTTGTTTTTTTTTTTTTTGTTTTTTCAAATCTATTAGCAAAAATAATTATTGCAGTGTTGGTTTTTCGTTAACATTGTTTCTGTGCGTGATTCTAGAATTGTTTGAAAAAAATCTCTTTCGTTTTAACATTGTGGTAAATGTGTACGCACATATGTATTCTATTACGTTGGAATTTTTAACATTTCAAGCAGTCCACTCGTATGTGCGAAAATATATATACATATTTCGTTAACGGGCGAACCGTCGTAGTAAGATTTACACGCACGTGTCGGATTTGATAGTTAAATCAAACGGTACATTAAATAGCGAAGATTGCGGATCCGCATTGGCGTTCGATATAATTCGACTCAATGATTAATTAACTAATGTTGGTTTAATTATTGGCAGCGGTGCGGGACATTTAAAATATAGGGGTAAAACGAGTTGCGCGTCGGACAAACACCTTGTAACGGAACAGTGATAAGGGTGTGATGAACGTACCGCACCCTCCAGAAACCCATCGCGTATACCAGATCATTGACGTTAATATAGCGTTTAAAACTCAATTATTTACGAGATCGATTATATTGTTATAAACACTGTTTACGCGGCCTCGATTGTTGAGGTGACGAGGACGATGACGATGGAGTGTGATTTGACAGGTTATAGTGATCGAAAAAAATAAAAATAAATATTTATATATATATATATATATATATATGTATGCATAACATCCATCAACCCAAGTTTGAACTACTTATGGTTATTAACTCCATTAGTCATAAATTATTATCATCACTCTGTCAAGGTGTGCGTCTTCGAGGGTCGGCGATGTTTCACCAAAAACCTATGCACTTATACGCTTATACATACCTGTGTTCATATGTATGTATACCCTTATGTATGTATTTGCATGTGTACATATTTATGATGTTTCTAATTTCGATCGGAATGAAATATTTTCGTTTGCCATCCTGTGCACGCCAACGTCTGGTACAGTTTATCGATCTAATCTATTTCGCACACAATTTATTACGTTTTTAAACGAAATTTATTTCGTTTTATTTTCGTTTTACCCATAAGGCGCTGTAGTGCACGTACATAGAATTAAATTAAAATTATTGAATATCGTGTATTTTTTTTATTTATTAACTTTATGTATCAAGACTTTTAGTATAATTATGGATACTTACTACGTTTCGAAAACGTCACATTTGTTTTGACTGCTTTGAGTTAGTATTTAAATCGAACACTCCAAATCATAATATTGGCATGATTAAATGTTCGAAATGTAAGTTACAACTCCATCCCGTACGATAATTTACCGTATATACTGTACGCCTATATATATATTTTTTAATTACTTTTCTTAATACAATATTATGCGTAGTTCAAAGTCAATAAGCGAGGAAAAATTGATATTATTTCCATGG
Source organism: Sipha maydis (assembly GCA_034509805.1). Lineage (NCBI taxonomy): Eukaryota > Metazoa > Arthropoda > Insecta > Hemiptera > Aphididae > Sipha > Sipha maydis. Next base: position 101,159 of record JASXSY010002315.1, on the reverse strand, counting down.
AAAACAATGTAAATTTGGATATTGTACACAGTTTAGAATAATAAAATATTCTGTTACATATAGTGAAAAGTAAATTTTAAATATTTTAATATACCTAATATATTATTTAAACATTTATATAACATTGTAAAATGCAATATTTTTTTTTTTTCAAAAGTGTATGAAAAACAAATTCGGTAAATTTAAATTGAAAAGAAAATCATTTTACATTTTTGAACCTTGAAAAACTCCAACGTTCAACCATTCGGTAATCTTTTTTGTGTGGAAATTAAATGAATAATTCATTAGAAAAATGTTTTCGCTCAATTACTGATGTTACGATAAAGACGATGATTAAACGAATCTATAATAATTCAAAAAAATGAATAGTAAAAATGTGATTTCGGTGTTTATTGAAATATACAAATGCAACTTATTTATATCCTCCATCTATTCAAAAAATGTTCTGTGAAAAAAATATTAAACAGAACGAATTGTTTTTAAATTACCTTCTGCATTCAGAACCGAAAAACAATTAATAAATTGTTGTAACCCTGTAAAAGTATTACCAAAAAAAAAAAAAAAAAAAATGGAATCACTAGAAAAATATTAATACAAATCTATGAGAATAATGTAAATTGTTATGATTCAATGGTTAACACGATATTTGAAAAGTCGTAACAATTTAAACGTTTATAGAAGTTGAGAATTCCGTTTGAATACAGCGGTGGATTCGGTGGGTTCGATGAAAGGGTAGCGATTCGTGAACGAATATACAACCAGAAAAGCCGTTATACACAAAAACGGTTCGTCGATAGGGGAAATGCTAAAGCAGTAATAACGTAATGCGTGGTCGATGAACACACAAAACCACTTATTGTAATAATGCGTTATTTAAATTCAAAGTTTAGCTACGATTATTTCTGTGTTTTTAAATAACTCCTGATGCATGGAAACGTTCCTCGAAAAATAAACTCTATAGTTTACGGGTTTGCGACATAATCTTTTGAGTTGGTCGTAATAAAAAAATTCATAAATAGACATATTTATAAATTTTATGCAGATTTAGTTACGGTGACAATATTAAACTTTTGCATATAATACGCGTTGCTTATGATTTATTTTTTTTTTTTTATCAAACGTGTCAAAAAGTGTTACATTAAAATTTTGAAATAACAATTTTTTAGCAAAGCCATTTTTTTTTTTTTTTTTTATTAAGCATTCATTTGGGTAGATCCTGCGTGGGTTAAAGTGCTGCGCACGTCACCGTGCTTCTAAAATGTCCATATGGACATCCGGCTCATCTGAAACGTTTGACACATGTCAACCACTATGCAATAAACTTAAGATTCACTGCGCACTACTTTAAACATGAAAAGAAATATTTTAAATATTGCATTTTCCGTGTTTTTATTATTATTTAAATTTTTTTTCCATGCAAATTTACATGATATTATATTTTATTTGAATATGTAAGAAGAGTGCATTTATTTGATACATTTAAATTAGTTATTTAAAATATTTTTATTTAGAAAATTGAATTGATTTTTTATAGGCATGTCAAATACGGTAAGTGCAAAATATAATAATAAATAACACTATTAATACATTTGTCTTTACATCGTTTACAGAAAAAGCTGACTTGGAAAACAGAATGTCTGTTTTTCACACTGATCCGTGCAGAAACACATGAAATCAGAATCGTGAAATCACAGAAATCACATGGTCAATAAAAATACGCTTGATAAAAACAAAAATGATTATCATTTTTTTTTTTCTGTTCAATTACGGCATGGAATCTAAGTTGGTTTGCACAAGCACCGGAAGTAAGGTTAAATTCTATATTGCTGTACGTTGCGTATAAATTATATTTTCCCATTGTAATACTTTAACCTTTTCGTCCTGTTCTATAATAACAATATCCTTTTAAAATTTAAAATAAATACGAACCAACTATTTGAGAAAATGCTACTTTTGTTGCCTGGTAATGGAAAATTCTATTAACTCGTCAAATGTTAATAAAATAATAATAGAAACGTAACCGAATAAATTACTGACCCGTAATTTTGTAAATTTAATTTCGAGCAAGCAACTAGTGGCGAGACCAGGGATGTCCGTGCACATCCGAAACAATTTTCGTGAAAAGCGTAATAATACAAAAGAATTTTAACAGTATAAATGTTCAACACGATAAACAAATGGTATGATTAATGTTACAAATAAAACACAAATAAAATTATTATTTTGAATTACATTTTTCTCTACGCCACAGCTAATATTATAATACGTAAGAAAGAACATGATCAATACTATTTGATATATTTTTTTAAAGAACAAACCACGGAATCATAATAAAATAATTTAACACACAGTGTACAGATAACTCATAAGATATTCGTTAAGATCAGCTCAAGGGTGTCTATATCCTGTTTTCAGGGGGTGCGACTTTGATACAAATTTTTTTAAAAAAATAAAAAACAATAATATATGCAAAATTAATTTATTAACTTCTAATTTATAAGTGAATATAGTAACTTCTTGCTATTCAAGTTATTTTGATCTGCAAATTTCATACATACAAATTATTTATATGTAAAAATAGATACAAATATGTATGTATCTTTAGTTAATAATAATAATTATAATGTAATTATAATCTTTTAATTAAGTACCAAGTAATAATTTATTATTGCCTATAAAACAAATTCTTTAAAGCGTTTTTGTTCTGCAAACCCATCTATTATTTTCCATGTATCTAATTCAATATAGTGATGTACATACAACAGTGCCAAACTAGGCAATCTTTCCTGTCCAATTCGATTTCTTAACCAAATTTATAATCCAATAATTTTTAAATATGTATCATAAAGCATGACTACATAGATCAAATACACCTTGTGTATTATAAATACTTCATATTATTACGAAAATATTAAAGCAATAAACAGAAAAATCAAAGGCTTAGGAGGAGTGATCGCCTCATCGCCCCCCCCCCCCAAAATACGCCCTTGGCTCAGCTTTAGTACTTGAAAAGCTCAGGAAAATTAATACCCCGAACGATGGCATCAAGTTTGATCGAAAAACGATCTGGTTATATTTTATTCAAACGGCTTCCATTGTTATCACTGAAATATTTATTATTACTATTCAAACTTGTAATTGATACGGTTCGAATATCACATGTATTTTAATTGTTTTGATCATCATGCAGTATTTCGCTTTGCAAAAATTACCATTTACGCCACCACCAGATTCCGTAATGTATTATGTGGAAGCAAAAAGTGTAAGTATAGTTCAATGTTTTCCGCAAAAAAAAATTACTAACAACTTAAGTACATGGACGAAAATACGATTAAGCGTTACAGTAAAAAATAGTAAAGTTCAATTTGCACCAGAAAAAACTTGCAACGTACGATGTAAGAAAATCGAAAATTACTGCTCGCGAAAACAAAGTTTCTCAACGCAATTGGCTACAAATAAAAAAATAAAAAATGGAAATATAACCGCTATGCAAATATGAGTCGAGATTATTAGTAAAAACGGTTAATACACTCATAGAAATGAACACAACCACGCAGCACATACAGAACGGTCGTGGCACCGTTCAGGGTAAGCATATACTATTTACTTACAATACCGATTTTTACACGCGCTACAGTTTTTCACTAGCGGACATATAGAGCAAAATATACGTCAAACACCTTAATGACGATAATGAACAACATAGTCGTACGCTAAAATCATAAACGCATTGGTATGCTAATGCGACCGGAATCGTTTCGTTTTGTCGCACAGCATACCGCAGCGAAATATCGTTGTCCACGCACGCATATAGAAGTACAAACACAAAGACTTGGAATCGGAGTGCCGGAAGCGTTACGTTAACGATTTCAACCGGCCGAGTTGCGACGAAAAAAAATAAAAGTAAAATTCGAATCAAAGATCTTCGCTACGCTGGGTAACTGAAAAAAGAACGGCAGAGAAAACGAACGGTGCGCGGGTTTTGAGAAAAACAACCGAATAGCAACAACGTCCAAAAATCAACGGTGATGAAATCTCAAAAATCACGAACACCGAGTGACGTTGTCACGTGCGTGCAACGGACACGGAAATCGTTTGTTTGCGGACGCCGCACACGTCGTTGGAAGACAAACCTTTGTGCGCGACGTAATCGGTACCACGATTGGGAAACGGGTACGTCGTTTAGGTCGATCGGAAGACAGGAAGGGATCAAGATAAATAATCCTCCACGCGTGGGGACCGGAGCGGTGGATCGAACGGCGATTGACTCGAACGCAAGTCAGACGCACACGCCGTTTACGTGAGACGAAAGGATTTCGATTCGGGCACGTAAATAGGTGCTCATTTTTTTTTTTTTTTTTTTAGGGGGGAAGGGTCGCTAATTACGTACTCGACGTATAAAAATATTATTATCTTAATTAGTACTGGCTTTTTTTTTTTTTTGTACATAATTGTAGAAAATAAATATGTAACAAAACATTTTCAACATAACAACCATGAATTGTATGGAGCAAATTATATTTTAGATTCTGAACGGAGTGATGGAATCTATTGGTTTTACAATGGTGGGTGTTTTTTTTTTTATTTTATTTTTTTTTTGTGTCTGACGACACCTTTTTTGGCAGTAAAAATGCTTCGATTTGCTTATGTAGCAACTTTTCTGAAAGGAAAGTGAATCTAGTTGGTACTTTGGGGAGTCAAAAGTAAAAAATTTTCAATATTTTTTAAATGCGACGGGAAAAACCCTAAAAAAATAAGGGAAAAACGGGAGTTTTACGCAAAACCAGTTTTCGACAAAATCAAATTTTTTATTTTGCTATAACTCAAAAACTAATCGATGTAAATACTTGAAATTTTCACCAAATTTTAAGATTAGCGTTCTCTATACACCGTTAAATTTGCAAGTTATTTTGTAGATAAAAATTCATAAAATTTTTTCTGTTCATACTTAAGGTTCAAAATTTTAACAGTAGGTTATCTATAAGGTACTCTTCAAAAATCTTTAAAAAAAATTCTACCAGACTTAGAGGAATAAATTGTATGACTGTTTGAAATTTAAATATTTACGAAATTGCATAAAATAGCGATTTATTCTCAAACGATTTTAAATATTTGTTATAATTCAAAAAGTATAAGTCGCAGATTTTTTAAATTTCTACCAGCTGTTAAGATTGGTATTTCCTTTATGTCATATTTTTTTTCAAAATATAATATTGATTTTTAAGCCACTTATAGGCATTTAAAATATTCGATTTTTTTACATTTTATTTTTATAATCGGTGATAAAAAAAATTTGGCTCCTACAAAATACTTGAAAATTTAATAGAAGATTCCACAGAAGTAGTTCTTAATGTCATTCAAAAATTATTAAAATCTATAGGCACAATTTTTTTTTATAAGCGTTTGAACAGCGAATATTGACATAAAATTACATGTAAAATATAATATAAAGTATAATATTCTAGACTGACAAATGATATCGGTTTTTTTAAAATGCCCTAACTCAAAAACAAAAAACCGCAACAACTTGAAATTATCATTAAATCTTTATATTGACGTTTTCTATACATGGTTAAAATTTCAAAGTATTTTGACATATTTTGACTTATTTATAGACAATTTAAATTTTCGGTTTTTCTAAATTTTTCGTTTAAAAATAAAATATACTTATATAATATTTATAAATAACATTGTATTATATTCTAGACTAACATATGAACTCCGTTCAGAATCGTTATTCGTATACAATGATATCTATCATTGCATTCAAATTTAACAAATCCATTATAATAATGACCTATCCTATAAGTGAGGTGCACTCCACCCCTAACTGTACAGCAGAGCGAGGCCCATCCGGTTCTTTTTTTTTTTTTTTTATTTTTATTATTGCATGGCAGAGGACTTGTAATTTTAAAATATTACTATATATTCAAGCAATTATACAAAAACCCTATAGTATGCATTAAATAAATACTCATATTTTTTTTTTTACGAAGAGATTTATTTAAATTTAAAAGCGTATAAATCGTCTAAATCTTGCATCAGAACGATACACAATGTTAATATTTAATCGTTTTTCACATCATACTATTACGGCATAATACCTACAGAACTTAATTGTGAGTCAAAAACACATCGACACAGAATTCCAATAAATTACTCTTTAACCAACTGTTAAACTACTATTTTTCGGTATTTTAATGTTAAGAGAGTAAAGAAAGACGAAAAGTTGACACGAAAAACAAATAAAGACGCATACACGCATACAACAAAATAAAGAATAAATAACTAAAATATTAAATTATTAAAGAATAACGATTGAAAAATAGTTGAGTGAAACGTTTTGGTATGGTTTATGTAATCGTTAACGTCCTATCGAAAATTTAGTGATGTAGACAACGTGTTCACTGTTTATAAATAAAATTGATTGGCCACTCTTGAGACGTAGTTCTAGGAAAAACATGAGTCTGCAAACAGTTAACAACTATATTATGCGATAAAAATTTAAAATTTTGTTTGGTCGTACTTTAGATGATACAAAAACTAACAATAAAATAAAATAAAAAGTTGGTGAATGGTTAACACTCGTAAATGAATAAATTATTAAATTGTTTATGTACAGAAATAAATAAATGAGCGAATATTCTGAAGTATTGTAATATGTATTACGTACGATCGGATTCGAATTAAAAATTTATCGTCAGGAGTCTACAAAGTAAATCGCGATTCGAGTAAATCAAATCGACTAGAGTTGTATTTTATTGACTTTGTAAACACCTGATGATGCATTTTTGATTCGAAACCGGCCGTACATTACACATATAACAGTTTCCAGGCTACGCGTTCATTTATTTACTTCTAGAAATAAAGACAACTTCGGAGAAGTATTGAAAAAATTATAAATTATTGAAAATATTTGCATCTAAAAGTATAAAACGATTGAAATATGCCCTAGAAATAAAAATAAACTCGAAATATACATTTGTATGCAAAATAATGAATCGTATTTGTTTCGCACTTCTTATGATTGCGCGAATCGAAATGTTACAAGTCCCTCCGTCCCAGTTATTAGTCACCACCACGTACAATAACACCGTGTACCTCAACACGTTGTCACTGCAACACGATCTTTGGTGGGAGGGGGAGGGGGAGCGATTGGTTCGCATATGCCACCATTAAACGCGCTCTCGGTAGTGTACATGGACAGCTGACGTTCGAGACGAATCGAATCAGACTGACCGAGGGCTAACTTTGATGCGACACATTTACGCGATACACGATTCATGGCGGTACGCTGCGATTTCGTGCGATATGTACCGCAACAACGGTTAGAACAAAGGTAGTACGAATACGTGAACGTACGCGGACACATTACGAACACTGCGCGCGGCGTAAAAAAACAAAAAGATTTCGACGGTCGTAAACGGTTGTTTTCCCGATTTCGAAGCTAAACACTATTGCTGGAAACCGATGTGGAAACGGCGACTGTAAAATCATCGAAATGCGATAGGCGGCGGTGAACCGTTTCGCGCAAACATCGGGCATTTCAAATGGACGGTTGCTATACAAATTACGCTTTTGAAATCGTTATTCGAAACCCACGATGTTTAATTAATTCCGTGAAAAGTGAACAGTCAAAAGTTCATTACATGTTTGAACTGCATGAACTTTTGATTAAATCGTCGCACTACACAATTATTACGATTATTGCCATTAAGTGGTGTTATTGTTGAAACGAATTTGTTTATTTGTTCAGTTCGTGTCGTTTGTGGGTACCTAACTCGCAAATGTAAAATATTTGAACTCGTATTTCTTGTTCGTTTAAAACGGATTCGCCTTAGGTTCGATTTCCCCGTCGAAATTATGTAATGTACACGTTGTGGTAACAGCATCGGTCACGTGGCTATACTCGCCTTATGCTTGTTTTTCTATGCACAACAATCAATATTCACGTTTGATGTTTAAATTGAGATGTGTGAACATGGTTGGTGAGGAGGATCTGCCTCCCCTCTCGCTCAGAGCCTTATGTTAACAATTGTTTTTATTTATTCCATTGCGTATCCAACGAAACCGGGAAATTATATTTGGTTTTATAAAACCCTTAGGATTTTTATGTATATTTTTAGTCGTAGTCCAGTTATAGTATCAGTAGCGTAGCCAGGATTTTGCAAGGAGGGTGGGGGGGGGGGGTAAAGGCAAATTAAATTTAGTTTTTTTTTTTTTAGGTTTTGTTAGATTTGTTGCTAAATTAATTTATTCAAGAACAAAGTTCAGTTGTGAACTTATGAATATACTATATTATAATTATATGTTATAAACACCTCAATATAAAAATTATTTATATATATATATATATTTTTATTATTATTAAAATAAATATACAATTGTATAATTAATACATTTATTATAATTAAAGACAACGGGGAGGTTTAAACACCCAAAACCCCCCCTGTCTACGCCACTGTGTAGTATAAACAATTTTGTTCTTTATATGAATGAAGGATTTTTTTATGGGAAGTGATATGAAATTACAGATTTTATTAAAAGTATTAACCATCCAGTATTTTATATTTAAATTGACTTGCGAGTATTTCTGTTGCACGCTATTTGCGAACGGAATCAATCCATAGTGATCGAAAATTCGTCGTGATCAACACACGTTTCACTAAGATGACCATACGTCCCGTTTTTTGTATCTTTGTCCCCTAGGTAATCTTCAGATCACTGAAATGTGCCGTTTTCAGAAAGTAGAAAAAAATAACGATAGTCAATTTCAATTTGTCGATAAATTATTTTTTCTATCGTCCGAATGACGCAATACAAGTTGTAATCATTACTTTAAAAAACGAAACAAATCGTTTTTACAAAGTGGATTACCTCAAGCATATACATTTGTCTTAACGCGTTACGTTCCCACAGCGAGTCGTTACATGAATTCAGTCACGTCATCTCACACACAGTTGAACGATTCATCGAGATGACTTCGGCTTTGGTGTCCAAATCCTTACGACGATTGACTATTCCAGTTTATCGAGACGCAATGCGTTTCAAAACAATTGTTTCCTCTACTACATATACACCTAGATAATAACCCCCGTCTCTACGTCAAACAAACGGTTTCCGATGTCAAGTTTTGGCGGTTTTGAATGTAATAATCTTTAATGGTATCACCCCTACCACAGTTTTTCAAAAGGTCAAGGTTGTATTACATTGAAATTAAAAAAAAAAAAATTCGCGTAACGATATCAAAAAAGTGCGGACTTAAAAAATATAATACCTTGCAGCGAAAACATCAATACACGGTTTTCTATTTTAAATCCTATAAAATGAATTCGTTCAAGAATACAAAAATCGCATTATCATAAATTGTTCGTCGTACGACTGTGAAAATATGAATGTGAGAAAAAATCGTTCTCTACGCATACTCTAGATCATCACGGACCGGGATAAATCGGCTGCATCCGAGTTGGGTCCCGAGTATAAAATTACTACACTAATTGGATCCCAAATTATTTTAGGTACTACACTAGTTGGTTCCCGGATTTTCACAGGTACTACACTAGTTGGGTCCCGAATTTTTATAGATATTACACTAGTTCCTGAATATTTTTTGGTAAGTATACATTGTACTAACATTTTCCTTCCCATTTTAACAGACTTAGGACTGTCTATAATCTATTTAGACCACGGGACCACCGGACCACAGTTTTTTTAAATTTTATAATTTATATAATATTTTTATATAGTAGTATTAGAAAGTTAGTATAGTGTTATAAAAATAGGCGATAGTTTGTAAGTTTAAGTTTGGGCCGAAAAAAAACGTCCCGTGCTGATCTCTAACGCATACGTACGCTTACACAGTGCATCATAATGCAGTACGTTTCGCTAATGTTTGAGTCAGTGGCGCAACCAAGGGGGGTGTTTTGGGTATCTGGACACCCCCCTTGAACCGTGAAATAGAAAATTTATATTTAATTATATTCAATAACCATTGAAAAAAAGTTTAATCTTTTTTTAAATTGTTATTGTTAACTGCCGTCATAATTTATTTTTAAGTATCATTAGAAAGTTTTGTTTAAAATATTATTAAAACAAAATGCAAATGTGTTCTCTAATATCTAGTGTTATAATTTATAACTTATAAATGTTACTATGTCTTTCGTCCATAGTTTATCGACAAATTCGGAAAATAATCATGACTAAAAAATAAATGTATTATCAAAACATTTTAAACCCAAAGATGTCTACAATATAATATTATAGTGCAGTACAGATATATGTGTTACAATTATGTAATCTACGTATACTATTCTATTGTATTCTATTCTATTCTATTAAACATTGCGATAAAACCACACTGAAAACACGAGAATGTCTGTATCTACGTGTTTTTAACAAATATATTTCAGTACACACAGTATCTTAATGTATATACTTACAAAAATCTAACACAGATTTAATTCAAGCTCTCGACCACATTGATAATGTTGTACGTCAATTACATTCAGTTAGGAATAATGTCAACAAAGAATTTTCAAAATGTTTTGTTGAACTTCAGAGAAAATCAAATGATTTAGATTTTGAAATAAAAATGCTTAGAGTTACAAAAAAACAGACTTATAGACAAAATATTCCAAGTAATACAGTTCAAGATTATTTTAAAGTTTCTTTAGTTATACCTTTTTTAGATTCATTCATAAATCAGTTAAATGACAGATTTATTAATCATAAAAAAATTATTGAAGGATTTCAAATGCTTTTTGCAACTAAACCTCTTACTAAACAACAAGAAAAGTTGATAGAAAATTTGGTGGAATTTTATGCTAATGACCTGAAAGATTCATTGAGGGTTTCAGCTAAAGTAAAAAATTGGCATCATCAAGTTTTCAAACTACGACTGGAAACCAATTTAAAAATGGTTACTGCAATTGAAGTAAACAGTAATTGCAATAATGCCCTATATCCCAACATTTATAAGCTACTGACAATTCTTTTAACGTTACCCGTAACATCTTGTGAAGCCGAGAGGTCATTTTCAATTTTAAAGCGAATAAAAACATACCTTAGAAATTCAACAGCAAACAATTGATTAAATGGTTTAGCAGCATTGAATATTCATCGAGAAATTAAAGTTGATATAGATTCCGTTATAAAAGAATTATCAAAGAAAAAAAGACAATTAGACTTTGTAATTTAAAATTTATAATAATGTTATATGTATAATAATTATTAATTTTGTAAACTTCTTGACAATTGCTAAAAATATATGTAACTTTTATCTAAACATACGCAATATAAATTGTTCAGTTAATAAAACGTTGGACGTCAGTAGTGCATTCAGATATAATTATAGTGGTGGTTTGATTCAAATCGTTTGAATAAAACAATATAATAGGTAAATATTAAATAGTAGTCGTGTGAAATTTTCTACTCATTAACTTTACAAAAAATAATTAGGGGAAACTGTATACGCTACTGGCGGACACCACTCTTGAAAAAATCCTAGTTGCGCCACTGGTTTGAGTTATAAATATCCCAGACGGGACCGTTAGAAAAATCGATACGCTTATAACATTGATCATAACGATGGTATGTACACGTATGTGAAAAAAAAAGGTAGGTACCTATCTTTAATTAACACGTCGCACATTAAACGGAATAAATCAAACCAGACGGCCGTCTGGATTAAATGAATAGCTATATTTTTGCAAAATTAAAGCAAGATACAAAATTACTAATCTCTAATTCGCACTTTATTTATAACAGTCATATGATGTAATTGAAAAATATTAAATTAAAGATTTAAATATATATATATATATATATATATATATATATATATATATAATTTGAAAAAATAAAGCCATATAATATACAATACGTAATTTTACCGGATTCAGTGATTACCATCAGTTATCGTATTGCTACAATAGTTAGTTGATAATATTATGATATTTTTACGAATACCATGATTTTAAACAAAAATAACATTTCTCTGATATAATCGGAAAAGTGCATAATCATTGAGATTTTAGTAAGTTAAAAGTTTTGCATATTTTACAAACGAGGCACAGCTTAAGTTCTACCTTTTTAGCATAGACAACAATTTGGGTGCAGTTTACGTTAAACCTTTTCAACATGGATAAAAATTCGAGCGTAGTTTACGTATGCCCATGCACGGTCGGTAATTTCGTTCGTTTGATCGTCGGGGCAGAATGTGATAGCAGTGAAAATACACCGGACGGCGCACACCGAATAACGAATGCGATGGACGTTAATATTTATAGCGACAAAAGTCTCAAGATCTATAATATTTTAGCTCATGACCCAAATCTGTTGAGCGTTGCACCGTTACAAAGTTTTTCTCGCGTGCACGCGATTGTTATGAGAAATTCCGATTATTTTACGAGTAGTATGTTTAACTCGACTGCAGTTGTACTTTATTGAAAAAAAAAAAAAATATAATCGAATTAAACGTTTAAATTCCATGGCGGTATTTTCCCTTGTTAATACGTTGTCGTTTAAAACATATTTGACGGATTTCCACGCGCGAGCGAGAGACGAACGCGTATAGATGCAAGCCAATATGTTTCGTTTGTAGTATTGATATAGTGTTGAACTGATTACGCGCATGCAGTGCATTACTTGCATCACATTTTTATCGCGGGTACCTACAATTTATGGAATCGAAAAAAAAAACCCTCTACGAAACGTTAAAACCAGTAACAAGTCGAGTGGTTTTTCACGTGTCGTCGCGAGAGCGTCCGACGAAAAATAATCACACGCTGGTGCGGTTCCTTAAACGCATTGTTAACACGCATTTACAGTTCGGACAACGTTCGTTGGACGTAGCGCGAGGGCAACGTGGCGTGCATGGGTAACGGAAAATCAAGAAAGTCGTCGGTTATAACGTGCGCACGGTCGAGGTCCAGAGACGTATGTAATGAGGGACGGACGGAAATGTATCGATACAATAGATCGGAAAACTTCCCCGGGGCGGAAAAATCTTAACGACCCGCTCGTACATCTTTGTACGTAAATATATCGTTTGGAAAGAAAATCTCGTCGATCGAGGGCGGGAACGGTAAAAATAAATTGCCGACGACGACGGGCAACGAATGGCAATGCGGTCCTACGCACCGTATTACACCACGAGCCAATAGTGTTTACGTGTAACAAACGAGGGTTCCCCCCCCCCCGCCAAACGACATTTCTAGGTTCAGCAGTGCAATGTATAGGTTCCGTATAATTGTACGCGCATAGGGATGTCGCTGCGTGCAACGCGACCGAAAAAACGCTGAACTCATTTGATTGAAATGCCCGCGGCGCAGCCTTTTCGCAGCGAACCGGACACCGATGCGCGCGCGAACAAACCGATTGATTCGTTGCGATAACACGGCTTCGCGCAGTTCACGACGGACGCGTAACAAAAATAATTATAATAATAATAATATCAATAAAACCACGTGCGAAATGGTCTTTCGATTCTCGCCGTCTCGTTGAGTACGCGATAATATTATCGCTACGGGTTTAAGACTCTAGAGTCTTGGTGCAGTTCAAAAGTCGAAAACACCGAAAAGCGGCGCGGGAAACGATGGCGTCTCGAACGTTTCGCGCATAACCAACATCGTGTCGCGCAGATAAAACGGAACTATCGATAGCGACGAAATGATTTTTTTACCTCGGCACCGGGATCATACAATTATAGCGATATGCACATGCAACACGATCACGTCCGCACGTGTTGTACGTGTTTCACGCACCGGAGCGTGGGCAAACCGTACGCGAGTCTAATTGCTCCACTCGAACGCTGCGCACGAATGATAAAGTCGTAAAGCCGCATTTATGGTATTCACCGTTTAATTTATTTTTTAATGCAAATAACGCGGCGTTGTTTTTCTACATCAGCGTTCAATTATTTTTGACGGACGCGACACTTCATCTAGTGGTTAGGTTCGCGAATTCTAGTTTGAGAAACGGGTCTAGACAATAGGTAGACGAAATAAAACGAAGGATCGCCGAAGGACGTGGGATTCGACGGGTAGCGGTCGATGGACGCATCGGTACGTTTGCCCAGCGTGATCGACTGGGTACGGAGAAAACGTAGAGTTCTGGCGTACAACATGACGCAGGTACTAACAGGGCAGAGTGCTTTGGTGACTACTTTTACAGGTTCAAGCTAACCAACAGCCCTTCGTGCTTCATATGCAATCGCACTATCTTTTACTGCGACGCGTGGGAAACCAAACCTAGGAATCTTTATGTGGGACTGGAAGATGACTTCAGACAACATGTACAATAGAATGTTGAAAAACGAAAAACCCTGCGAGTTGATCGATGCATTCGTAGAGTTCGTGATTCGGACCAAGGCAACCGAGGAAAGAATATTGCAGCAGCAAATTAGAATTCAATTTTTCGTAATAATGGTATATAATTAAATTTTATTACTATGCATACCGAAGACTGTAAATAATGATTACAATAGGCGTGGTTGTGCGTATTTTTACTACTTCTGACCCAACGGGTACTAAGTTATTACTATAAATAATTTTGTACTTTGTTTGTCTTTTGCTTCAATAAACGAAGCTCTGCGGGGAGGAAGTAATATGAGAAATATCCACTCCTCTCTCCGTAGAGTATTACACAGAAAAAAAAAAAAAAAATGATTGAGAAACGCTGTTCTAGACCACGAAACCGCATTGAGACGTGCAAATGGGAAGTACACACAGTTGAACAATCAGAATTGAATAATAAAAACGAGCGCGAACAATGCTTTGATAATAGAGAAAAAATAGCTAAGTTAGAGCAAGGTATAAATTAACGTTTTTGTTCAAAAGACCACCTATAATCACTTCTATAACGACAGTTTTTTGAAAAATGTTAAAACTCGAACTAAATCACAAGACATATAATTTTGCGAAAATGTATAATTTTATTCGACTTGTTTTGCATTATTTTATTCTATCTGTAACATATGTAGTATACATTATTACGGAAAATACATCAACTCTTTTAGACCACATATCCACACAGCAAATATGGTAACTACATTTTTACTCCCTAACCCCATAATAGATGCCCTTATACACCTCTGTATAATAATATAATTATATTGTAATAAGTCGGACCTTATTCTTATAGCGATTCGCGCATTGTGTCGATTAAACTTGTCCGTTTAAAATTCCAAAACATATTAAACAATAATGGAAAAAGTAGATATAAAACGAAAAATAGAAAAAAAACTATCTGGTCGATTCAGACATTTCAACCAATTGCGTTGAGGCTACTAACCAAATCCCCATAGTACGTTTATTACCTTTTCCTATACAAGGACTTTAGAATAGGTATTACCACCAAACTAACTAAAACAAAGCACAAACGTTTTCAGCAAAATTAAGGCACACATAATAACACTTCAATATCCCATATGCCGTCCATCACCAACACAAATACCCATTGTGCAGATTAAAACAAAAACGGTGTAAAGATCTATTAAATTAACAAAAAATGTGTTATCAATGGGTTTCTTCTTCAACACTCTATTCTTGTTGTTTTAATCCTACCTATTTAAAATATCAAATTTTCTAATTATAACAATTTTTATACGGATTATGAATTGGCTTTTAATGGAAAAAAAGCCAAGCTACACATTCCCTTAGAGTCATTCGAACAATGTCATTTTTTTTTTTTTTTTTACTGCAAATGCAACAATATTATTATGTCCAGCGGTATTTTATCATTTTATTCTATTGTTCTAACTTATAATACAACTGCAGTATGCATAAATATATATGTTATGACGTACACATATCCCACACTATAATTTGCCGCGATTATACTGGATTTAAATGCATACATGAATATGTGTTATTAGAACGCAGAGATAGTTCACCGTAAAACGAATTGAAGTCGACTTGATAAACATCGAATATTGAAACAACGAGATATTACCCCAAATCATTCATATTATCACCCTTTGTATTATAGTGTATAATATTATTTTTTATTATATTATTTCGGCCAGTGATCATCATTACGATCATGGTCTAGATAATAAATGTAAAAAAATAATTTTAATAAGCAGCGTAAGAATAAATGTACTTTAGACCTATTCGTTTTGAAATTTGTGAAAATATAAAGTATAATTGTAAACCAATTATTATTTATTACGTTTTATTATGCAAGTAAAATAAGTTCGTTGTGCGTGGAATGTGCACAAATATGAATTTATATCCGTCATAATGCAAGTGTGTACATCGGTAAGTAAATGGTCAAAACTGTACACGATATTTAATTTCTGGCCGACCGAATAATATCTATAGAATGTATTTTATCCCAAAAAGCACCAAATACGAGAAAAATGCATCAAAGAAAGCAAGGAAAAAAAAATATGACCGTTTGCCAAGAGATAATGTGAGGGTTTTAGTTCATATTGAAATCCCAAGACAAATTACATTTTAGAATTCGGGTTAATATTTAACGCAGGGACGGGCGACTTGCGGCCCGCGTACTATTTTTATATGGCGGCTCGTACTATATTTTCAAATAACGTTGATCGTAGAATGTAGATACCCATTTTATGTTCTTATCTAGTGTCCAACTGCAGCCTGATTATTAAACGTCTAGTATACGAGTACATCCATATCGGCGTAGCTAACATAACCACTGGTATAAGCTATTTATTTTATTGTGCGCATAGGCGTGTGTTCGGGAGGAGGGAAGCGTAGGTAGCTGCCTATCTTGCAGGTTGAACTGCTCTCCTGTAGTTTTAAAAAAATATTATTATATAATTGAATACAATAAATAATTTGTGATAATTACATGTAGCGTGTCCCATACACGATGGTTTTGTGTTGTCTTGTTTTGTACATCGAACGTTTGTTTTATGCACAAATTATATCTTGTTTGAAATATACTAGATTTACGTACTTACCGAAAATGTTTTATTTTAAACTTAACATATCTTTCAAAAAACGACTGTTTAAAAAAATGTTTAAAACTTTTTCAAATTAAAAAAACCAATACTTTTAAGTTGATCACACGTTTAACGGACGCAATACATTTCGATCATTATTTATGCATTTTATAGAATAAATATATGCGTGTAATAAATAATAAGAGATTATTCGTAAGTTTTATTAATTTTAAGAACGCGTAATTAATGGCATAACTTAATATTAATAGAGATTTATTTCTTCTTGGTTCCTGAAAATAATATACTCGGGTTGAGTAGTAGGTATATTCGTTATAATTTTGGTAGTTAGCTCCATGTGATATATTACCAATTAAGATTATAGTACTTATTATAGGTACTTAAATTTTATAATAGATGTATAAATATTTTTTTCCTGTTGAAAAAGTGAAAATTCTAATAAAATTCTGCACACGTTGCACTATTGCAATACTAATTATTCCTTTCGAAAACTGTTCAAGTTACTTTTCCCAAACTTAATATATTTGTGACGTATTTACAGATTGACATGATGTTGACAATATTTTACCGATGATATATTTATTTATTTTGTTTTTCGCCATGGCAACAAACAACCTTTAGAAATATATACTGATCCATTCCCGCCACTTGCGCTCAAAATCGTTTTATTGGATTCAAGTTTAAAATACCAATTCACCAATACCGTTCACCAATCTCTGTATCTCATCCGACTCCTAGGAGTCTCGTCTTTCATGCATTTTATTATTTGATATAAGATCTGATGTTTGATATCTGACGATGTACATCTGACTAAACTTAAAATGAAAAAAGGTCATTATAGTTGTTCACGATGTTTTGTAACATCAATACTTAACGTCGAACACGTTGACGTAAGGAATTCAATTGATCAATTTTAATGTTGGCGCATGTGTAACGTTATGATTATTATATCAATTTACTTTAATTTAAATACAATATTTTACATTATCCACATCGACCGCATCGTAGGGGGGGGAGGGAGGGGGGATATGGAAAGACACGAAATTAGAATTTATGTTCTGGATACGTCACCGTACGCACGTAAAATGCTTACTGCGAACCATACGGCTAAAGAAAATTATTCGGTGACCGATTCGGTGTGATTTGCATAGTAATGAGAGACGAAGAAAATTCCACGGCGAGTATCGATCGACCGCGGTTGATATCGAGCTGCGCGCAAGCTCGGTATGTACGCTTACGTAATCGTTTTCGACGGCGATTGGACGCGGAACCGTTGGAACGCGTGGTTGTGGCCGCGCCGACGAATACGAACGGTAATTGCGGCGGTTGCGTTTCGGGTTTATTGTCCGTCTGGCAGTCAGGCGTGGCTCCAATGAGGGGGGCCACTGGGGCCATGGCCCCCCCCAGATTTTTTTCAAAAATTTTAATTTTTCACATATTTGTCCTTGTGAACTGTTAAATCCTGATTTTGATTACCTACCTAGCTAACAATTTTATTTGGCGGCCTAAAAAAACCATATGACATTAATATGAGGTGTGTATCATAATATAGGAACGTAGTCGGACTCTGTATTCATTTGGAGAAACAACTATTATCAGTAATCACTTACAGGTTCCAGATTAGAATATTTTCTAACTCTAGTCCCGTTTGAAATTTAGCAATGGCTGAAAAAAATGCCCCCCCCCTTTGTAAGTCTCTGAAGCCGTGCCTGCTGGCAGTATCAGTCCGCGTGATACAACCGACTTGCGTTCAAATCGACGTGCGACCGCATCACTGCATCGTTTCGGCGGCGATGCCGTGTGCAGCCGTATCGCCGGGCTCTGACGACGAGCACAAACGAATTTACTTGGTTGCAGATTACTTGCGCGTTTTGCATTCGGCTCTTGTCACGGGTACAACGTAAGGAACTGTCACGAAGGGGTAACAAGCTTCCGTCGCGGACGAACTAAAGAATGCTTTAAGACGAAACACGACCGCGTATAAAATAGGATAAAAAATAAAAAAAGAAACAAAGAAAGGATTAAACGACGGATTTAGAACGTGGTACGACAAACGTTTTAACCTATGTAAATAATTCGTGTTGCACTTCGAAAAACAGTCCGCTATGAATGTTCTTCTAAAAAGCGTCTCGTTCGTTTGTTTTTACGGTTGATCACTCGAAATCTTATGTTTACCATAAAATGTAACAATCTTGATATTGTTGTTGGTTAATATTTTAACATTATTTTCCGGCGGTTTTATCCAACAGGTAGTGCGTACGGTTTCAAAATAACACAGAAAATACATCGGCAGACTAAATAAATACACAATTGTATTCTCATGTCATGTTTTTCGTTTCGGCTTTTTATGTTGCGACTCTTAAAATGAAAATAATTTACCCAACAGACAGGTAGTGTACATTTATAAACATAACTCAACAATATCGTACAGTTATTTATAAATATATTTATTTATTTATCAGTTTATGGCAATAATACGGCTTCAGCACAGGAGCGGATTAACACTTACAAGGCCCAAATTTTTAACTCCGTTTAACGCATTATTTAGGTACCAACTTAACGAAGTACCGATACCATTATGCCATTATCGATCAATATAAATATAATATTCAAACATACGTTGGGTAAAGTAAATTATTAAATCACTAATAACATTGTACGTAGAAACTTCCGAATTTCTGATATTAAATGTATTGAACGGCATTGCACTATGTAATAACACAGTACACCTTCAATACTACGGTTTGTGCTGTATAGATCAATATCGTCGCTGTTATAATAAATATTTATTTTATCAGCATAAATTAAGAACAGTAGCCTGGATAAAAAAAAGTCCAGTCGGCGATCGCCACATCGCCACTCGAACCATTCATTCCTGTTTCCAATGTAACTTTATCTCGTTGAAATTATTTTACAGTAACACATCAAGTAGATTATAATAACAACATACGGTACATTTTCTTATTATTCGAAATGGAAGTGATAAATTGTAAACAATATCTATTTTCATACATCCTCGGACGAAAAATTAATGTTTACGTGATTCCATCATAATTGACAAACTATACATTTTATGCATATAAAATATTCATGCCAAGACCACCTAACTCAACTACAAAACTGGTTCAGCTTATGGAAAATTTAAATTAATGAAAACAAATCCACTCACCATCACCTTTACCCTCATTCCTACTACAATTCCCCCTGTTTACATAAAAAATCAAATAATTCCAATGGACGATCTCATTAAATATTTAGGCCTCGTACTTGACAAAAGACTAGCTTGGGCTAATCACATCAAAACTAAAAGAACTTCTCTTAACGTCAGACTTCACAAATTAAGACCACTGGTCAGATCCAAAACCTCTCTTACCAATAAAACACTAATATACAAACAGATATTACGTCCCGCAATGACATACGGAATCCAACTGTGGGCTACCTCCAAAAATTCAAACTAAACCAAATTTCAAGCATTCTAATCAATATCTCTCCGTGTCTTCTCTAATGCTCCCTGGTACGTCAGCAACCGCACCGTATACCAAGACCTCAACATATTACCAATATCCTCAATTGCCTCTCATCATTATAACAAATTCTATAAAAACATCTTTAACCATTCAAACCCGCTCATATCTAAACTTTCTTTTTGTACAATCCCTGACAACCTCCTTCGTCGTCTCAAACGTGAATGGCCCCGTTACTTATTAAATAATGCCTAGTACTACTTTATAATTATAAAGTTACCTCCCCCCCCCAAGTTTAAATTGGAAGTAGTGTCACTGGACACCCCCTTCCCTCAAGTGTTCACGTCTAGTAACTATCAACACATTTACTTATTATATTAACTTGTTTTTAGATTGTAAATTTTAAATAAAATAATAAAAAAAAAAATTTAAAAAATAAATAAATATTCATGATGTGCATGTTGCATATTTTCATTCTGACCATATCAAAACTAAATTTTTTTTTTTAGTCCTTGGGGGGGGATTAACCCGAATAACCCCCCACGCATTTATACGCCACTGGATACGTATTGTAATTTGAACCCACTACAAGTGAAGTGACCATGGCTTGTTATTCCCAAGAAAATCTATTGTATTACAACATTAAAGAATAAATAATAAACCCGATTTCGCGGTGATTGTACGTTCAATGACGACCGAGAATAAAATGTATATAACTGTTATGTGAAGTCACGGCGGAACAAAATCGCTCAGCTCTCAGTGGCGAGAATCAAATTCGATCTACTCTTTCAAATATGTTCACAATAATTATTAATCCAACTGAAACAGCCGAACAAACGTACCCGTTTAAATTAAACGTTTTTAGTTACATTCAATGTTGACATTTGGCTTATACCAACATTATCCATGCATGTTGGCTAGTGTACAACTTTTCGCGTATAAATATTAAACATTGATTCTGGATGATACTAAAAAAATTAAACAGTTTTTGTTAGCATTCTGTATACTATTCTCTCAATAATAAAGCATCGAGTATAAAAAATAATCTTATTTTAACCTATTATTTATCCCAACGATAAAGCGAAAAATAAATCAGTCTAGTATTCTAGGTATTTATATTATCTTATCTAAATGATATTTTTGTTAGAACTTTATATGCTAGTACAAGTACAATACACGATACTGATCTGTTTTCGCATGCTAGTGCAATAATTTGATTTAATTTATTTTATTTTATTAAAATGTAAATAAAAACAGAATTTTATCATTTTTTTTTTTTTTTTTTATATAAAAATTTCTCTATAAAATACGAGAAAATAATTCTTTCATTCATCAATTAAAAAATATTTAAATATTACTACTTGATAAATTGAAACGGAGTAAAATTTGTTTTTAGATGTAATAGGTTTATGTATTAAAAATAATCTATGATACCTATTATTAATTGTGATTTACACTGTTTAATTTTTTTTTTTTTTAATTGATATTTTGATGGTTGAAAAATTAAACATTGGCCAACATTAACGGATAATGTCAACATTAGACAAATTTTAACATAACCCGTAACACATATACTAATAAATTAATTAATTTTCGGAAAAAGAATAAAAGAGAAATGCGCTTTTACAATGGATATTAAAATAAACCCATTTGTCGATGGACCATTAAAATCATTACGAATTTCGTAACTCTTATATGTATAACTTTAATTTTAACGGTGCACCGATGATTTCTTAAAGTTTGGCTTTCATGACGTTTTCGATTTTAGTTCTTTAACCGTAAAATCACTGCTATAAAATTGGATAGTATGTTGATGATAATATCGCTAAAATACCTAAGTAAAAACTCGTATGGATATAACGAATATTGCGTATTATTATACAGATAATAACTGCAAAAACCATTTAAGGGAATAGATAAATTATTCTCGTAAATCTGTTTGAACAATGTAGAATGGTTTATCGTCCGCAACGCACTATCGTAACCGTTTAAAATGCTGTTTTCATAATATGTGTTTAACAATGGGGATCTATTACATTTTCTTCGTTTTATAAGCGCGTCGATATCGATGTATTATACTTAGCAGCCACCTACATTTGAGTACTCTCCTATACGCCAACGAACGTTTAAAAAATTATTTTGCTGATAATCTGACAATATATTAGTAATACTTCGTGTATCGTGGATACATGTAATTTTTTCGGATCATCTGCGTTATGCAATCGATATGTTAATTTGCTAAGGCTTTATCAACATCGGTACGCGTTCTCCCGATTGAGCGACGTACCACTACGTGCGTAGTACAGAAATTCGCGATTCAGCTCGTGCAAACCAATGGTTTTTATTTGAAAACTAATTTTATATTGACAATAAAATTTAACTTCTCTCGAACTATGCATATAACATGACGTGCTTATCCGATTGATAGTCATAGTTGTAAATGTTAACGCACGATATTTAATCTTAAATAGTATGCAGTGCCATAAATTATATAAAAATAAGCCAATTTGGTTCAAAATAAGATAAAATCATTTGGGGTCATATTACACATAGTTAAAATGATTAAATGCTTAAATCCAATTTATTCATACTAATTATACACCAAGTCATCCGTGTCGAAGTATAAAATAGTATAATGAACACTGTATGTATGGATAATCCAAATGTACATGTCTACACATAATTTTCAAGAATTACTAAGAGGAATTCTGATTATAATTGTATTCCTTATGGGCTTCTTAGTAACATACCCGTTGATGTCATAACAACAATGATTACATTTTAAACTAATAAAGGAAAATAAAAAATTCCTATAGAAGTCCAATTTGTATTTAATTCATAACCGAAAATACTGTACATAACCATAATCAGTGGAAAATGTAATTTCACGTGTGATCCTTTGGTATGGTTCTGAATAAAAGTTTAAGACTGAACAAGTATTTTATTTTATTTCCAATACGTGTAGCGTAAAAAATACACCGTTACACAGCGCAATACATCGACAGATTTTACTATGCCGAAGGAAGTGGTTTTTACGATTAAAAACGTATCGTTGAAATATATGATATTGTATAAACGATTAACGGTTTTATAAGATAATCGTTTATACAATATCATATATTTCATATATATATATATATATATATATATATATATATATATATATATATATATATATCATATATATTAACGGTTTTATAAGATATAAAACACAAGTTATAATTCTTACCTGAACTTTCTTTTGAGTCCGAAAGTTTAGACCCAACTATTTATCACCGAGTGAAATACAATCGCGAATCGGATAAAAAATAAAATAAAAAATATAAAAAAGCGATTTAATTAGAAGAAGCTACCGTCGACTAGTTTAATACGGAATAAACGTACACACAAAGATATAGTATACAAACGTATAGTTTTAAATATTAGTTCATACATCAATTGTCATGATTATTACAATTGATAATGCTGGTTGTCGGTGCTTCGCGAGAATTCAAACAGCCAATACTTTAAAATCTCACGACCGTCGAGTTGAATAACGTACAATATAATCGTGTATTTTAAATAACAACTACAGTATACCATCACTGTATCGCTTATGTGCTTTAAATAGCACACGCAAAGTATATAATACTTTTACAAGTTATTAACTGAATATTACCTGGTGGGGATACTTTTTTCTATATTAAAGATTGTGCTGTTCATATGTGAAAAAAAAATAGAAGCATAAATCGTCCATTGTATTTTAATGATATATAAAATTTATTTATACCATAATAGTTTACGTTGACTTAAGTATGCAAATGCTAAAATCAACACATCAAACAAAATAAAATATTTTCCAGGCAGCCGAAAGAGAAGATAACGTATACATTCAGACCGAAACCCAAAACTGTTTTGAACCTTAAAAGTCGATCCTTAGTGCGTCTACAAGTATGTAGTAATAAGTACACTCCCTCGACGTGTCAAATGAATCGGAATGATAGTAGACTTGGTCGTACCTACGCTGATCAGTCGGTCGATCATCGGCTCTAAAAATTTATCGCTCGGGATGTGAAAAAAAAACAAAATTAGAAGAAAATACCCACCGAAAGATTATTGTATTCGAACAATAGACGTTAAAGACTTCTAAACTGTCTGTTGTACCAAAACACAACAGTGTCGGGAAGTTACGGTCGAGTTCCAAATTGAAATACGTGAATCGTGATGAATTAATAACTCGGAAATAATCGAGTGGTAAAAATGTCTTTTAAACGAAGAATGTACACGTTTTGAAATGTCCATCAACACACGAGTACATTAACAACTCTGCAACACTATCGACAACGTCCACTCGGTATCTTGCGAGACAGAGTTGATATTTAATTATAATATATAATATAATAATATTAATAAATTAATAATTTCTGAACAGATACCAAGTCGGTACATCAGATAGTTACGTATTAAAACGATCGAATCGTCCATAGACATTAGAAAAAAAAATTAAAATTAAACGACGATCCTTTGTAATCCTGTAACACCTGCTACTAAATTTATCAAATCGTAAACAATTATTGCACTACCCAATCCTTTTTGCTCGTTCAAGTACCCCATGATCACTCACCATAGCCTCGTCTTAGCCTTTTGCCAATCTGGTAAACTTTTTTTTTTCGCGCACCATTGTAATATTATACTTTGAAAAAACAAAAATACAAATACCGTAGTCACATAAGAACAAAAATAATAATACTCTAATTTATCTACACACCGGTGTAACCGAATTAAAAATGATCTCACGAAAATACTTTGGTATTCGACTCTTTTCTCCATTAAAACTTCATTTACCTAAAATAAATTAAAAGGAAATATTATTACATTTAGTTAACAGCGTCGGAATTCATACCACGATTGATAAAACTACAGTTCAAGTGAACATTAAAGGCAAAGCTACACTTACAGAATAATTTCAAACATGGTTAAAATTCATACCATGGTCGTTTTTTTTTCCGTCAATAGGATCTTTGTGTACCAACCAAGCGGACTATTTTAAAGTGAATTCCGATAATTTATTTAAAACAGGAGATTAATAAAGCTTTTCCAGTAGATAATTTGTCGGAAACGAAGAACTGTTTTCGGAATGAAAAACTTTATTAAAAAAAAAAAAAAACCTTGTATTACATTCGATAACGCTGCTGCGTAGCCAAAATATAGTAAATTATTATCAAACACGTTACAACTATTCTAATTATACATCGGTCATCAATACACGAGTAAATTGCGATACGTAAGTAACGATACGTATAATTTCTGACCATTAAACTGTACGAACCTTCATAGGAACGTGGATTTACAAAACTCACACGAACAAAATAACGACGCATAAAAATTATAATTATTCGAGGAGTAATAACATTGATAATTATTATATAAATAAGTGTGTGTGTGTGTATTACATGTCTGTATGTGTATTGTGATAGTCATTACGACACGTCCAATCGTCTCTAATTAACGGAATAGCCCGAAAATTACAGTATATGCACGTAATATTAATAATTATAACCATTACTTTTTTGTTCCCCCCCACGTTTTCGATTACAATATAACCACCGCAGCAGCAGCGTGACGACGGAATAACTACTGCGATTATTAAAAATATCACGTTTTATTTTTACACGAAAACATGTATCATTTGTTCTACAGTGAATTAATGAAACGTACATAATATCATATTAGAAACTTAATTTCAGACCGCGGTGCGTGGCAAAACTTTGAAACGGTTTTAACAATCGCGCAAGACATGCATTATACAAATGTATATGTATATACGTATAAATGTTTTGTATACGTCATTATGTGTGTACCGCCTGAAATGGATTTCTGTTGAGAATTTTCCGTTAACAACGAAAATATATGAGCTTTGTACGAATAATAATATACAACGTATTGGTGCGAACGCCGATCGAACACAAAGCAATAATAGAATAATAAAGTAATATAAGACGGATAAATCCGTACCGAAAACCTTTGTCTCCGTCATTTCGATAATTGTAACGAGTGCGTAACGCACATACGGCCGCGATTGCTATACCGTTGTGAGTGAAGAGATTCGAAGGTAGGTGCCATAAACAAAGCAATAAAAACGTATCCGAACGATTCGCGAAAGAACAAAAATAATGATAATGGATTTACAAAAAGATTTATAAGTCTTGCCCGGCGAAAAAGGTTTAATTATTTATACCGGTAAGATTTATAAAGAATCACATTAATTGCCCGGAATAATCTTTGATTCGAAAAACAAAGCCGCTGCACCGTACACAGCTTTCCGCAAACAAAAAAAAAAACAATTATATCGGCCCACCGACCAGATATCCCCGCACTAATCGTCGGGTTTAGATTTCGCTCAATATATCTTTTCCCTATTCAATAGTCCTACATCTTGACGTGTCACTTAATCCTTCGATATCAAGCTTTTACCGCCGTGTACGGTTACACGTAGTTGTACGCAGTGGCGAAACGGATTTAAATTATCTCATAACCATGGTCCATCGAACCCGTCTACCCGATCATATCTTTTCCAGAAAAGTACGGACGATTTTTTCCGTCTACGGGCGTGTACGTGCAACGTATTTTATTCAGCCCACTATTCTATAACTTGAGATACCGAAAATCAACTGTTTCTCAACCACCAAAATCGTTTCGACTCTTATTTTACGCGTACAGGGTTAGCCACTGTGTTTACCTTACTTAATAGCGTAAAACGTGAAAACCCGATTGTCCACTCTGTGTACACATTCAACGATAACGCGTATTATGAACAGGCGTTTTTAACCAAATATATATGTATATTAAACGTCTTATCAGCGTTATGCAATCCACACGTGATTACACGAGTTTCGGTAGGAAAGAAAGACGAACGGGACCAACAGAATTTATTTACATAAACTAAGTATTTCATTAAATCCGAAAAACGAACGTTAATCCAAATGAAAAATGAGATCTCGGTAAAAACAAATACGTTAAATAATTAATTTCAATAGTTTTGAAATACAAGCCGAGTGAACAATGTACGTATTCTGTTTCTTCGCTAAACAACGAACTTGTGCGCGAAATTATTTTTGTTTATGCGTTCCAACTGTCGTTTTTTCCGGATTTTATTGTTAAACATTCAGATCTATAAAAATGTGTATACTTTACAAAAGCTAATCAAAATAAATACCATATGTAGATTACCGAAAACGAAAATGTAAATTGTGTGTACATGCATACAAAGCATTGTTAAAAATGCAAAACAATGCTTCATTTGGTCCATTACTTGAAATGTATACAAACCGATGGATACAGTCAAAGTTGACTTGCTCTAAAAACTCAAGGAGTTGAATATTATTTGTAATCATTTATTTACTAATCAACGATGATTACGCACATAGATCGATGAAGTAAAGTAACGCCATGAATTCCACTTGCCGAGTACAGAAGTGCACTTTCAGAATGAAAACTTAATTTATGCTTCACAATTTTTGATAAAATAATACATTTTAAATGTAGTAACATTTGAAGTTCAATGGAAATTGTAGGTAGTTCAAAAACTTATACTCCCAACTATGGGGTGTGAAAATTCTTATTTCTTAATCAAACCTAAGGAGGCTACCTCGCATCTTCGTCCCTTAGAAAGCAATAGGGTCAGTCGTTTTATTTTTTCTAATGCAATCAAATGTATTGAACCAACGTAACGGTTTTTAGCAACTGTGCAGTACAGCATATTATCGTATGGCCATATTAGACAACAATTATTCACAAATGTACGGACAAATGCCTCGAAAAGTGAATAATGCATTAAACTACGCACTTATGGCTTTATTCCCTATCGAAATTTGAATCAACCACAGTCCTCTCTAGCACGTAATAATCACCACTCGAACACGGAGTTCGTGCCCTTCACGCTGTTTTCGTAAAAAACTCGTTAACCGTTGACTAGCGATCGAAAAAATATCGAGAGAAAATTAAAGGTTTTTCGATTTACTATATTATAAAATAAAAAATGTCGTACACGAAATAAAACATACGTAATTTTGATATTTCCAAAAATAAACACACCGGGAATAGATTAAAAAAACCGTAGCACGTTGATAGGACCCCACGTAGACTGTTTTTATCCGTTTTCGATGAAAAACTATTTTCACGTATAATCTACCAGCATCGTAGTACAATACGGATGTCTGTCAGTACCGTGTAGTTGTTACGAGTGCGCTTGGCCCATGCAAAGAACCCATAGATTGTGTTGGACGTAGATTATTATCAACTTTGATGGACGGAAATATTGAAAACGACAAGCGACTGATTGGAGAAATTAACTGCTTTATTGAGCACAGAAAATCGCAATATTTGTGGAAACTGTTCTCTGTTGTCCATATTACACGCATAACATTTGCATTGTGTACAGGAATAATGCATGTTCAATTTGATTGTTATATCATAACTATGTTCCTGCAAAACATATTTTCAAGTCATTTTTCGAATTTATTTAACTGCTAATAAAAACCGTTACGTATAATAAACATCTATACATAAAACACGGGACAAGCCCAATATAATACATTATTGTAAGCTAATGTTATAAAATGTACAACACATTTATTATACCGTAATACAATTACTCCGACTACAAAACGTTTTAGTTTATTAATTTTGCATAAAAATGCACATTGAAATAAATTAAATACTGATAATATAATGATCAAATATATCATTAATTTAAATAAAGGCACCACAGTAAATACCGAACTTAAATATAACTTTGGCATTAAAAAGAAAAATTTACCCTCTAAAGTAGGTCGAACTAGAAAATGCATTTTTAATTTGTATTTTAAATTCTAAATAAAACGAGGGGTATATAGTAACACTGATCTAAGTTTTTATCGAGCCTTATTTTTAAAGAAGAATAGAAATAAATAAACCTTAATGGGCGGTTCTTTTTTTTTATTTTATTTTATATATATATATTTTTTTTATTGAATTTTGAATCAATTGGAATTTCTTAAATGTTTTTGCTTATAGCATTAAAATGCTTCGGTAAGTATAAGTTAGGAAAAATAAACAATATATTTTCAATCAGATATAAAAACGTACCATCATTAAATGTCCAGAACAAAGTGCTATTCATGTTTTATGAAATAATCATTAAACCAATCATTAAATATCGATGATGAAATTCCCATGCAAAAAAAATTATATTACTAACTAATTTCTCCTTATCGATTTAATTTTAAATACATCTGGAACTTGTTGACAGAAATCTGCATTTGAATGAGAAAACGATAGATTTCAGCATCAATCTGTGTCACGCTGATAAAAATTTCCGTTTGTATTGCTTGAATACAATTTGAATACAAATTGGTATTGTTTGTATTGAACTTTGAATCGTAAACATCCGGTCAATATTTAACCGATTTCTGAAAAAAGGTTGATAATAATAAATTATTTATTGATTTTATTCTCGACATTTTTTGCGGCCTTTGAAAATATGTTATACTAGTCGTTCGGATGAAACAAATATTTAGTGACGAATTGATTTTGGACTCGTTTATTTATCTTACACATGTAGATTTCATACATGCAGCCTATCAGCCTAAATAACCATTCGAATAACAGAACCTCTTTATATTTTAGTGCTTAAACGTGTCGTGTTTGCAGAAAAAATATACTCCGAATGCTATGCTTATTTCGAATACCGTACACGTCACAGGGTATAAGTGCTCGATCGTGTTTCGTCGATGGAACTAACACCAAAACAATTTCAAAATGTACAAATGTCACCGACGATTCGTCGACATTCACATTGTATTAAAACGACAAAATTACTCTACCTATCGTTCTGTGTTTTTATTAAAACGTAAAATACTTTAAAAATTTGGTGTTTTTAAGAAAAATTCAATGTGTACGAAAATATTATTAAATTCATTTTTTATTATTTTTTAATACAACGAACAAATAATTCTACGTCATTTTTTTGGCATCCGATAATATAGTTTAATATATAATTTAATATAATTAAAATCATTGTCAGATGTAAAAAGCAAGGTAAAAAGTACGTTTGGACCTCGTGTAGAGTTTTTTAAATAACAATATACCATTTATCAAGAAATAATGCTTGTCATTAAGTTTATAATCAAAATGTAATAAAATATTAATGATGCATAGGTAAAATATGAATTAAATCGTTTGAAGTACAACATGGGATAATGTTCGCATTTGAATCGAAAAAAAAATAAATATTTATATTTAAATTAAAACGGAGATGGACGTAGATTGTTAACGTTCTCGTCTGACATTTACACTAAACTCAATGAATTGATCCGAGTTGATGTATAAAGTTGATATTGAACTTGCTATCCAACCGAATGATCTAATGTAATCTGTGGCAAATTAATTTTTTCGGTTGTCATAATTGAAAATGTATTCAATATAATATAAACTATATATATTTAGGATCTTTTGTTCAAAAGGACGGGGGCTTTGACATTGATGTAAAATATAGGATTAAGTGCGGGTGGATGAAATGGAGAGAAGCATCGGGCGTGTTATGCGATAAGAGAATTCCAATTAAGTTGAAAGGTAAATTTTATAAAAGTGTAGTGAGACCAACTATGCTGTACGGTTCAGAGTGTTGGGCGGTTAACAGGAGAATAGAACAAAAAATGAGTGTCGCGGAAATGAGAATTCTTAGATGGTTGAGTGGAGTGACAAGAGAAGATAGAATAAGGAATGAATACGTGAGAGGTAGTGTTGGTGTAGCGCCAATTGTGGACAAGATGAGAGAAAATAGGCTGAGATGGTTTGGGCATGTGATGAGGCGAAAGGAAACGAATGCAGTAAGAGTGGTTATGAAGATGGACGTTGAAGGGAAAAGAGGAAGAGGAAGACCAAAAAAGAGATGGTTGGAGACTTTGGAGAATGACATGAGGGCTGTCGGTGTGTGCAGAGGAGATGTAATTGCCCGAGTAAAGTGGAGGTGTAGGACTAGGGTAGCCGACCCCAAATAGTTGGGAGGAAGGCGAAGTAGAAGAAGAAGAATTCAATATAATATAAACTGAGAATTGCGATTTTGTTTTTTCATATTCAATCGCAATTTTATTAA
Source organism: Sipha maydis (assembly GCA_034509805.1). NCBI lineage: Eukaryota > Metazoa > Arthropoda > Insecta > Hemiptera > Aphididae > Sipha > Sipha maydis. The sequence goes on along the minus strand of JASXSY010002315.1, from coordinate 69,646 downwards.
CTTTGCATTTACCTTAACTAATATAATAATACTCCCAGTTAAGATTTTATTTATTTATTTCTGTATAAAAACTATTTCATTTATTTATTTATTAATTTACGAATATTAACCATTTATTAGCACTTAATCTTTATTATTTTATAAAAGACAAATGTATGGAAATGAAAATATAAAATAAAACGTCACTCCTTTATCGTATTGTTAATCCGATTTGATAATAAATTAATTGAAATGCACTCTGATTCATGGCCTATACACTTTAGTGTAGGTTCTATAAAAAATTAATTTTCAATGTTATTCATAACTAAGATATTACGAAGGGAATAAAATGTTGATTTTATAAAAAAAAAAAAAAAAAATCAAGCTTTATATACTGATATGATATAAATTAGAACAATTTTAAGAAACATATTATTTTCATATGTTTAACTCGAAAAAACTACTAACATGGATATTTGAAACGGGTTGATAGCAATTTTTTTTTTCAACTAAATGTTCATAGAACAAGCATTATTTAAATTCAAATTCAGATATAACGAATGTTTCTGACAGGTAACGTAACCTGATTTAAATCGCTCTTAATTAATGTGGTACACCAGAACAATATGTAAGTAAATTCTATTCGATTGACGTTAGCCATACAATTTAAAATAAATAGGGTTTAATTAATCGAAGTTTAAATCACACGATATGCGTACCTATATGATATGACTTCTCAAACAATTGTATTAATTGTCAAAGTTATTGAATTTTTGTGGAAAATGTATGTATTATTAAAAATAATATATGTTGAGAATTATTCAAACCGTGGACATAAAAAATAGCTTAAGTGACTTTGAACACAAATTATAAGCACTTCAATTATACTTCATTATACCAGCTAACCTCCACTGTTTTTATTTAATATTTACTTAACTCGTAACACCAATAACTGAGAAATATTCAAAATTACTAAAACCTTCAAATCAATGGTTAAATTTGAGTATCTAATTAGGACTCTAGGTCCTTCCTAATATTATAATTATCAAACGTTCGAACACACACGTAACTATAGTTATCACTCTCCGCGTTGCATAATATGTAGATCGAATCACTACACTAATCTATGCAATAGAACACGGCAAAAATCCGTAATATGAGCAAGTTATGGTGAAAACCATACAACTACCTTTAAAGATTGCCAAACTTATGAAAATGTACTAAACCGCACTAAGGATAAATCCGGCAAAATCAAATCAACCAAAAACTACTTCACTCCAACACCTGCCGTACCACCTACAACACAAATCAGCAACATCTCCATCTTCAACTTCAACGTTCTACGTTATCAACAAATTTCTGCTGTTGTTTCGTTTTTTATATCACTAGATCGTTATATGTGGTTTTACATATGAAGACCTTGGGGCAATAACCAGACATGTCCTTTTTTATTTTTTTCAGAAAACAAAAAAAAAAAAAAAAATTTGAAATTTTTTAATAAATGGTACATTTAGTTTTAGGGTACATACAACTTATACACTTACAGATAATGCTTAACTTTTAATAAAAATTTAAGGAAGCAATAAAAACTTATTTGGACATATCTTGTTGTTGTACCGTAATGTTAAATATGATTTGGACATATCTTGTTGTTACACCGTTATTAAACACCATTCATTGATTTATTATACGTAATAACATATTATTATATATTTTCTGATGATTTTTGTAAAATATATAGTTTTGATTTTTGATCACTATTTAATTTAATTTACAGTGCTACTAGTATTTGAAACAACAATCAGTTATGTCCGGAAATATCTTGTTGCACCAAAAAAAACTTCATAAGCCCGTTTATGTTATAACTCCATTTATGAAGTTACAGTCAGAGATACAGTTAGACGTATCCGATCGTTGCATCAATCGATTCATGTTTTTTTTTTTTTTTTATTATTACGTAAAAATATAATTTTGACCAAAACATGAATATGTCCCGTTGTTGCCCCTTGGTATTCTTATACTCTAGAAAAAAAATTCTCAAGCTGTGAATCGACGGTCCGACCATTAAGTTAAAAATTAATACCATCAGACATGGTTACTTTACAGAAATTGAATCCAAGCCATTTTGATTTCGCTGCATGAACAATTTGAATTTATTCTATGGACAAAAATCATCTATCGAGCAAAATTTGAACGACTTGGACGCTGATCAATAGCAGTGTTCGTTCGACGTAATCATTAATTTTTGCCATACGCTTAGGACTCGGTACTTTTCGGTTAACTGCAGATCCGGTCAACTCGAAATTATACACCTAAGAAATTTACGATTTATCTTCGGCACAGTTCCGTGACAACCAATTAAAACTGAAATTCCGTCAAAATGTCTACGTTCGACGGTCAAAAAATAGCCATTTCCATAATCAGTTTTCACAAATAAACGATGTCCAACGAAATAATTTTACTACGTTAAAACTACTAAAAAAAAAACCATCCGTTATCAATAGTGTTATTGTAACATATAATATATAATATGTAATCATATTTTATTCGTCAGCATAACACGTTTTAGTAGTTAAAAATTTAACACACGTAATTTCACGTACTTCTACAATTTCCTTTGAAAATTCTAACATTTTTTAGAAACATCGGCAACACGATTGCTGCCGGAAAATAACGAAAGTAATACCAAACAACAACTTAATCGACCAAGTATTACCCTTATGACCGGATTAAGTATGCACATACTCGTATATTAAACAGTTGTGTAAAAGTTGTACATTTATTCATAATGTAATACAATAATCTCTTGTTTATTTTCTGTAACAAATGTACCGTGTTTCGAGTTCATATTTACATGTACGTAAAATACATTCGAATTGTATTTTATCAAAAATTTTTAGTGTTTGATATATAATTATAATATTTTTAGTGGTTTATGCATTATTTTTATAGGGTTTTAATCCAATACGATTAATTTATACCCTATCAATTAGGGTATAGATAACGGTGATGACATATTGCTTAACTTTGTCACATATATAAGAACAATTAATTCTAACTATATTGTTATTATATTACGATATTCTGTATATATTATAGTACAGTACTAAAATTCTGTTAACTGCTACATTAATTTTAACTAAATTGATTTTTCACGAACGTAAAACGTTTAAAACTATACAGATTATAACAGCGATAAACATTTTTCTTCAATTATAAACTCGCTAATTAATTTTATATCCTTTTTTTTAGTACTAATATAATAGTTGAAAGCCTTAAAATAATGTATTAATAATAAATATTAAATGGTTTAACTTTTAAGTATTCTTTTTGTTATTAAGATCCAAAGGAACTTTTGTTCATAGTGTTATGAAAAAATCTACGACAGAATAATACTTTAAAAAAAATTTAAAAAAATCCGAAACTGTCTTCAAATCTTAAACAGTATTAAATATGACAGTAAAAAAATAACGAAATTAAAGTACATCGAAATATCAGTTTTTGTGAGTTAGTTAAATTATAAAATTTAAACGGAATTTATAAAAATAAACAAATTTCAAAAATTCCATCATATGTTGATCAAATTTCGATTATATCCACTGCTATGTTCAGAACTAGTTAGTCGAAAATAATATTAAGAACAATATTTACCAAGAACAGAGTTGAATGACAACAAGGGCTTTCGCTTGTTGACTACTAATTAACTACTAAGCGCATGACTTATTATGTTCTGATCATGTATGCGATTTTCGTACAGCTTTTAATTAGATAAACTTGATGAATGTATTTTCTTCTCGTCGAATTAACTGGACATTCAAATATAACGACTAAGTATATAAATTAATAAGCAAATAGTTTATATTTAAAATTAATAAATAAACGCTTAGTCGGAAGTATTATTACAACAACTAAAAACTAAATTAAATAGTGCACCACTATGTATAATACCAATACATAGTAAGTAGTAGTGTTCTAAGACTGACGATTTTGCATGTCAAATGAACGCAAAGCATTATTATTCTTATTTCATCTGTAAGTAGATGAGTTACTGATTTTAAACTACAACACAGAAGACGTCCATGCAACAATGTCATTTGCAACGAGAAAAAACGGGTATCCTAAAGTTATATTTAACAATAGGAATTATGATTAAAATAACTATTTATCACATTATTATAAATGTTTACATAATTACACAAGGACGCTATACTATAAACTATATTAGTTGGTATAAAGATAATTATTATTTGCAACTAAATGTACATGAACCCGTTAAATAGTGTAATCAACCTACACGTATAGAAAAAAAAATAAAAAATTATGTATGTTCAACTTCACTCTATCACGCTTTGAGCACTTTCGATGAAACTCAACAAACAAAATATATGATAAATAACAAATAATATACAAATAAAATCTGATAGATATAGAGTAAAACGCTCCTAAATAGGTTTTCACGCTAAAAGATACCACTATATATTTCAGTTTGATGATTTTGTATTTAATTGGGATTTTCGGGGAATGAAAGGGAGTATGAAATACACAATTTCAGCTAAATTTCAAATTTTCGATCCTAATGGTACGCGCATTCACATTACATCATATTTTTTTTTAAATGACAACACCTTTCTTTTTTATACATATTCGAGTAGAGTATTTTTTTAAAACAACTTTTTATACAAAAGTTTTTTTTCTAATTACAAAATTGACAAAGTTATAGTATTTTGAAGTTTGGTATTTGTGAATAATCTAGTCTTGACGAAATTTTAATTATGTTCAACTTAATACGTGAAAATAAAAATAAAAACTTTCATATTGTTAAATATCTGTAGATAAATAAGACATAAAAAAAAAAACACACTTATTTTTTATCGCAACTTACTTTAATTGTTGTCATTCATACTTCCGAAATGAAATAACTAATATTGATGGTTATGAAAATTATAAAAATATACACACTATGAATTTGAAATTAAGATTTATTTATTTACAATTAAAGTTTTACTTTATACATTCTTTAAAATTTTCGTTTTGATGTTTCTATCATGATTCCAAAATGTTTAAAGTTCTTTTGATATGCCCGCATTTATTTAGTCTTCTCTCAAATTATTACATTCCAGTTGTATTCTATTTTTTAAATATTGGACATAAATAGGTGAGTCCGCATACCCTACAATATTTTAAATTTAAATTAAATATTGTCAAACAATGATGACGTTGTGTGCTGATGTATCATGTTATAAATATATATGTACATTTTTCCACGTGTGGCTAATGTGACATTTTCTTGCAGTAACTGCAATTGATTTACAAGAAAATCTAGATATTTTCATCCTGTAAGTGTCCCGTCATAAAAATAAAGATCTAAAAATGTTTCCACCTATTAACCTACACCACACATTTATACCCCCCAGACACCCTGAAAAATATTGAGACCAATATGGATTTGATTGTCCCAAAATCTATGGTTTTGTTTATTAATTATATTTACCAATCATTTGTAAATTTAAACTCTTCAGTCCACAAATGAAGTCAGAGCTTTCTTTATTTATATCTTATCTGTCTACAAACAGATGTTTATCAATATTAGAGATTTTATTTTGATTTTCAAGTATTAAGTTTAACATAGTTAAAATTTCATTAAGACCAGATTGTTCATAAATATTAAACTTCAATGTACTACAACTTGGTCAATTTTGTAATTATAAAAAAACTTTTGTACAAAAATTGTTTTAAAAAAAATACTCAAATATGTAAAAAAAAAATGATGTTTCAAAGATGTTGTTAAAGTTGTTAAAGTGTTGTTAAAGATAGTATATCAAAAATATATTTGGATAAAGATAAAAACAAACTAAACTAAAATTTTCTTTAAAAAACAAAGAATATAATTAAAATCCATCAAGCCAAAAAGACAAAAAGCAGATTTACTTTTAAAAAGAAAATATTCTTATATTAAATTGTCAAAAAAAATAAAAATATTTCATGCCTATCACGAATAAAACATTTTGGATTTTTTTAAGGATATTGAATATATGTTTCGATCTTAAAATGATTTATTTTTGTAAAATAAAAAAAAAAAAAGAGATAAAAATTTTTTAGTATACATTTATTTCTCAATTTAATTTGACGCTTTTCGTGGTAAGACGGTCGCGTTGGAAAAACACTAACGAACGGTTATTGGTGTGGATGGGCAATAGGTTTATCCCTTTGGTCGTTTAGTGCATAACAATATTTTACAATTCATTAGTATAAAATTAACGAATGTATAATATTATAATACATAACTATAAAATTGAAGTTCCGAAAAAAGGAACGACTTACATAGGATATTCTCATTTATTATAAAATAATACGCTACTCAAACTTGATATGAGATTCCTTACTCCCTTGTTCATACTAAAAATGCCAAGCACATAAACTGAAGTACTCAAATAAAATAAAAATTACCCTTGAAAACTTTGACTCATCCGACGTAAGTTCAAGTGTGGCTCTTCAATCTTTAAACACTTATTTACACATTTGGGTTGGTTAAGTCAGTAATGTCACCAACATTTTAACCATCAAGAGGAACTCGTTTTCCATTTTTAAAACACCCCACCACCACTAATTACATAAACAGTTTTTTTTCTTTTGTCTACCAAACGACATACTATAACAATATAAAAATTCCCTTTTTCGTGTATAGTATGCATTATATTTAGATTTCCTTTTCAACGTGCTATTATATTAACAATAGTTTTTTTAACACTTATTATTATTCGGTCAGCTAATAACAGGAAAAAAAAATATTTTTTTAATACGGCGATCGATAGAAATAACCATCGCATATGCATGCAGCAGTTTATTTTCACAGTACTTATAGTAATTTATTGTCGTTATACTTTCGTTTAATACGCTACGTGTGATAAACGACATAGGAACTCGATTTGGTGCCAAGTATGAATTGATTTGTTTTAACGAATTTAATTAATCGCAAGAAAACAAAAGGTCATTATTCCATATTTAACCATAGTGTGAATGAAGCACATTGTTTTAATTATACAAACATTCGGAAATAATAGCTACGCACAATTAGCATAGAAAAACAATATCAGAAACATTCCCAACTGTGATATGAAATCATATAATATATATTTAAGTGCACCGGATCTCGATTTTCGTTAAAAATTGTGTATTGAATACAATATAGTTATCAAACTATGAAGCAAGTTTAACTAAAAATATCAAACAATATAGTACAGGTACCTTATTAGAAGTATAATAATAATAATTTCAATAACAATAACAACATTGATATTTATAATATAAGTAGTAGAAGTACTCATACACAATTATCTGAACGAAATAGGACGAAAAATAATATAATACAAGCAAGCTCGATGGTGGAGTGTCGAGTATTCGAAAAATAAATCGAAAAACTTTTTGGATATCAATGAATGCGTGTATTTACTATACATGCGAACAACCGACAATAGTCAAAAATCTTATTCGCGTTTATACTAACGTTTTTTTATATCCCAAATGTTTTTCCAACATAAGACTTTTACAATTATTTCGGTTAAAAACATTTCTTATTGTCATTCAGATCACGATTCACATTATACAATTTGAATGACATCATAGAAAAAAAAAATTGATAAGATATCGAAACCTATTTTGATTTTCTACTTGTATACTCTTTTTTAGACTTCTATAACTATATGCTATATATATATAGAATATGATACTAGTGAAATCATTTTTAATTTTTATATCGGTATTCTTGTAGCAGTCATAAAAATATTACAAATAATAAACCACCGCATTCGAAAAATGATTCCAAAACAAAGGTCGAAAAATATAATATAAAGGTACAGAATCACTTATATCTAATATCATTGTCACTTATTTTTGAGCGTGTATTGACTATTGATATTTAAAATTTCCAAATAATCAATTGTTTTCTATCATTATCACCATATTTCATCGAAAATGGATTGTAACGAGTTCCGTATCTATACAATAAATAAAATATTCGTGGAAACAATTAGTAACACCTTAATTCAAACGTTAAAACGTATTAAAATAAAAAATCTAAAATCTCTCAATGGTCAACATCCAGTAATATTAATCTGTTAAATACCCATTATATTTTCAAGACATTTAACATTATTTTACTTTTTTAAAAACAATAAAAAATATCGAAATAAATACTTGACATTTGAAGATTATTTTCGTACATTTTTTCACCTGTACTTTAATACCAGAAAAACTTGTAATATACTGAAACAGGGACTTATTTTAAGTTCCTACTGAGTACAACTTGAAATACAAACAATAGATTTTTGGTAAAAACTTACTACCAGAGTTAACTGAAAAACCAAATTATTATAATTTGTGAAAACAAAACGTTGTGGAATTTTCAAACTTTAAAACCTCGTTGTAAACTTACGATGTTTCTCGTGGAAACGAAAATTTAATGTTGTAAGTGCAATTTTAGGGTTCTAAATTTTATCCAGTTATACTCCTACAAAAATATACTAAAGAAATCTTTAAAAATACTAAATAAAAACTTTTGATGTTGTTTAGTTAAGTTTTGTTAAAATAGTTTAATGATTTATTATTAATAAAGATGTAAAAATATAAAATAGCAATTTCAGCTCAATACCATATATTGCAGCGAAAACCATGTTAATATAAATACATAGACTCATATCATAACACAGGAATGCGAATGGCAACAGGGACAGTAATCCCATCCATAGTATTTACATCGTAGCGGGAGAACCAACACCGGATATAAAAATAACAGAGTTGACACTTCTTTGCGATGCGAGACTAATCAGATTAACAAGTAATCCAGCATCAAATAACGACATTAGAAGTAAAAAATAATCAAACCTACGACCAATCCCACATACAATAAAAATAATAATAACAACTCCATGAACAAGCATTTACAATCATAAACACATAACTGAACACATTAAACAACGAAAACACACCTCCAAATGTATACAAAAACTTACTGAAAAATACTCATGAATCTCTAAACGAATACTACAAACCGCCTCCAAAACCACCTCCAAAATTAACGAAAAGGGAGAAATATTCATGGTTAAAAAAATGCACAAAAATCGTTTAAATTATCATCAACATTTTCAATATATATAGCTGAAGCAAAAGCTATACTAATGGTAATAAAGTAGATAATACAAAAATGAAGATCAAAAAGACATCACCCAAAGTGACTCGTTAAGCTCCCTCATTAGTATAAAAAACTAATTTAACCCTAGTGATATAGCAATTCAAATTCCAAACAGATTAGAAGGAATAAAAAAAAAAAATAGAACCATAATACAATTTTTATTTGGATACCAGGGCATATAGAAATAATCGGCATTGAAAAGACAGATAAACAAGCAAAATCAAAAATCCGTTCATCGGACTCACAACACATAAACATTTTTCCACAATATAAGAAAACACACCTCGCTCTGGAAAAATAAATGGGTTACCCATACAAACAAATTAAATCTAATTAAACAATCAGTAAAATTATGGAAATGAAATCCAATATTAATACTGTAATATGCCACATATGCCATAAACGAAAAAAAAATTAAATCGGATCAGAATTAGTCATACCGGACTGACTGTTATCGGACTCATGGTTATTTGGTGGTAAAAGGTAACCCATTATCATGCGATACAATTGAATTTCTCAAATTATTAAAAATACTAAGCCTAAACTAACAACTTTAATATATACAATCAACTAAATACTCATAATTAATTTAAACTGTATTATATTATCTATGGTTTATTTTTTTACAAATATAATGCTAATGGCCTAGTAGTCCAAGTACGAATTACTGACATTTCAAGACCAATAAAAAATAAAAGCATATGATAAATTAATTAAAGAAATTAATTGTAAAAAAAAAAAAAAGTGAGGTGATGATACAAGGAAGAAGAGAATAACATATACATAAATATATTACATTAATTTTATCTAAGTTTTTATCCAGACGTATGAAATAGTAGTAAGAATTAAAACACAGTAACTGATACTAGATATTATACTGAAGGATAATATGTGATTTTTACAGATAGATAATAGTTGATTGTAAAAGTTTTAAGTAGCAGTTGAAGCTTATGGTGTAGAAAATGGGTTTATTATAATAATTATTTGAAAATTAAGAAGACTGAACAATTATCGATCGATTCAGTTCGAAATAAAAAAAATACGAGACTAGAATACATCATTTCGAGACAAGATAATTTATTCTACTAGCATGTAAATGAATATGTCAAGTATTTTTAATACTTCTACGCGTACACATAATATTATAAATAAACAACAAGAGTTTTTTTTTAATTTTATTTAATCGTCATTTTAAGTGATAATTTAATTATTACATTGAAACAATTAATGTACAATAATATTTTGTTTGTTAGCATTAAAAGCATTTTAATTAAACAGAGTTAATATTTTTTTTTCAAATAAAATTTTAAAAATAATAAATAGAAAATTTAATTTAAACCTGATAGCTGTCATTTACGATAATGGCTCCAGTAAAATATGTTTTCGGAGAATTCCGTGTATCATGGTGTAATCTTTTGTTCTATATAAGACTATATACGATCACCAAATAAAGAGTAGTATAATAATGCGATAAAGTATTTTACTTACTATAAACATATAGTACTTTAATAAATTTATAAAAATATTCAGTGCGTACAGAGAGAAGTACTTATATAAATTGAACTATATTAAATGTACTTGGTGGTATAAACATCAATTAAATCTACTAAAAAATCGAAATTTTAATACAGTTACGTTTCATCAACAATACCTAAAAATTAAATTAAAATACAATTAATTAGCCATTCATAAAAAAAAGAATATAGAAATTATTATCATCTGACAGCTAAACCTTAAAAATATTATTCAACTGACAAAATAGTAATCGTTTTTAAAACGGATTATAGTGAGAATAGATTTAAAAATAATTAACATTTTCAATATTCATTCGAGTTCATATACTTTGTATTTAACAATCTGTGCAACGCATTGATTAAGATTATTAATTTCTGTTTTGAACTATTTATCATTGATGAGCCAAAATATTGTTGCTGATTGTTTAGTTAATCATTTCGAGGAACCCAGTGCAGTAATTAGTTGTAATGGATAGTAAAATGTTTAATGAAACCGTCGAGTTGTAGTTTTTAAGAACCACGGACGGTGTACAAATTACGAAATATAATGAGAAAATTAATGATCTACCGTAAAATGCTGTAGCTAGGATGGCAAGACAGATTTCGTCTTTAAAAGGATACTTTGGTTTCGTTGAAATAACAGTGTTCATAAAACGTACATTTTTCAGTCGGGACAGTCGTTATAATATTATTCCCGTAGTCATGGACCGGACGGAGAAGTTTTGTTTGCACCGAGTTCGATTTCACAAACAGCACACGTCCTAACATTTATTTACCAAAGCGAATCTTCAAATATTATTATAATTATCGTACTGCAATAATATGCCCACCCGCGCGGCGCCGCAATCGGTCAGGACTATTGCACACGTGACGGTTTCGTGCGGAAAATAGAACCCGTTCGGTTTTCATCCGTGTCACCGTTGTGTTCACAACGAACGGGTTTTCCGTCCCTTCGTCCGTTTATTTAATTTATATATTTTTTTTTTATTCTACGTCACCGCTGGTCATTCACGTGAACCGTAAGCGCATCGTTGCTGTACAAAACTTAATCGAAAACGACGAAATCGTATTTAAACAAAACAAATTTTCTCGATCGCTTTCGAATGCACGTCAATCCTTTCGACGAGCTTCGTAACAGTGTTCAGCGAAAAAACGGTGCGAAACGAGGAATCGCGTTCGACCGACGGAAATGATAGCCGGATCGAAAATTCAGGATATTCATAGGGTAGTTCAAACTCGCGGACGTTTTGTCAGTCAACAAGTACCGGTGAAATGCGATCTGGGATTTTCGCGGACTGTTTTTCGCGGTGTGCCCGGAAGCAAATGGACGCGGTCACGTTTCCGGCCGACGATTCGCGTTTTTCGTTGCGACGGAAAAACGGAACCGCGCTCGCAATCCCATCCGTCGCGGTATCCTCTTGCGTAGTACACGCCTTTCGACGATCGTTGTTGCGGGCGCAGTGCTGCTGCTCCCGTACCGCCAGTACAATGTCTACAATTCCCACCGTGTTTTTTTTTTTTTTTTTGTGTCTGTCGACACGATTTGGGACAGTAAAAATGCTTCGATTGCCTTATGTAGCAACTTTTCTGAAAGAAAAGTGAATCTATTTGGTACTTTGGGGGGTCAAAAGTAAAAAATTTCTAATATTTTTTAAATGCGACGGGAAAAACCATAAAAAAATTTGGGAAAAATGGGAGTTTTTACGCAAAACCAGTTTTCGATATAATCAAATTTTTTATTTTACTATAACTCAAAAAACTTTTATTAAGCTATTTATAGACAATTGAAATTTTTAAATAACGATTAAATTTTTTTGGCTGCCCAGAAAATCTTGAAAATTTAATACAAGGTTTCTTATAAGTTGTTCCTTAACTGATAAAAAAAAAATCTAAAATCGTAAGTCACAATTTTTTTTTATAAGTGCTCAAAGTTCCAATTTATACGAAATATGTAAAAATCACGATAATTTGCAAGTTATTTTGTAGATAAAAATTCATAAAATTTTTTCTGTTCATACTTAAGGTTCAAAATTTTAACACTAGGTTATCTATAAGCTACTCTTCAAAAGTCTTTAAAAATATTTTAACCGTACTTTGAGGATAAATTTTTATGACTGTTTGAAATTTAAATATTTACGAAATTGCATAAAAAAGCGTTTATTCTCAAACGATTTTTAATATTTGTTTTAATTCAAAAAGTATAAGTCGCAGATTTTTGAAATTTCTGCTAGCTGTTAATATTGACATTTCCTTTATGTCATATTTTTTTCAAAATATTATATTGATTTTTAAGCCACTTATAGGCATTTAAAATATTCGAATTTTTTACATTTTTTTTTATAATCGGTGATAAAAAAAATTTGGCTCCTACAAAATATTTGAAAATTTAATAGAAGATTCCACAGAAGTATTTCTTAATGTCATTCAAAAATTATTAAAATCCATAGGCACAATTTTTTTTTATAAGCGTTTGAACAGCGAATATTGACATAAAATTACTTGTAAAATATAATATAATGTAGAATGTTCTAGACTGACAAACTATATCGCTGTATGCAACTGCCAACCCATCCTAATTGAAAAATATATTTATCGTTTCAAAATAAAATATAATTTTTACAATGTTTATAAATAACAATGTATTATATCCTAGACAAACATATGAACTCCGTTCAGAATCGTTATTTGTATACAATGATATCTATCATTGCATTCAAATTTAACAAATCCATTATAATTATGACCTATCCTATAAGCGAGGTGCACTCCACCCCTAACTGTACAGCAGAGCGAGGATCATCCGGTTTTTTTCTTCTTTTTTTTCTAGTTCAAAAATTCCAAATATTAATTTTCAATCTAGTTTTACTTTAACTTGATATAACGAGAAATGGTTATATGATAAATCAATACTAAAGCGTATTGTTTGTAATCATTTTTCCTCTGGTGTTATTAATTTTATTTATAATCAAAACAATAAAATATAATCAATGGCGTCTCAATACACCTCTTTTTTTTCTTTTTCTTTTAGCTCCTTTATTTGAGTAGATAACTTTTCGTTTGACTACGACAAAAGTTTGAAATTTACGATTCACGCACATAAGAAATCATGTAATATATATATATATGTGTGAGTACATATATAAATGCTTATGTAGTTGTATTCTTAAAGAAATACTTTTACGGTTCATACATAAGTTAATAGTTATCTAAAATAAATGTTGTATATTCTTAGTAAGTACATTATACCAACTTTATTTTCTAAATGTTTAACAGTATTTTTATTTCATTTTACATGATCACATATTACATAGTTATTTATTTATCATGTAAGAGTATAAAAATAAAAAACCATGTTTATTTTACTCCACAATAATAAAAATTATTTGTCTTAGGTATGATAGCTACAATACATATTTTATGTAAAAAATGATTTTACAAGGATAGCGTTGGTTTTTAAATTGTTTCGTTTAAATGCGTTTTAGAATATAATTTGCAAATACTACAATTCTTATACTACCTTGGGACCACAGTATTATAAAGTGCAAAGTTACTTTTTCTTATCGTTTTATAACATTAAATCGAAGTAAATGTAATGGGCAATAATTCTTGGGTACCATTAATCATCGTGCGAAATCCCTAAACGTATGCCATTATTTTATAATACTTATTGTAAGTCATGAGTACAAATGTTAATCTTTCTCCTTATCGTATCACCCGTTAAATTTAATTGAATATGTATCCTCGATTATTCTTCATTATATTCAGCGATAATTAATGAACCTAAAATATTTCACAAATCATCGAACTTTGTTTGAATTTACCCATTGTTGTAGAACTTTGTAAATTTTATTTTTGGCAAACAAATGCGCTCCAATAGCTAAAATTAAACCGAAACATAAAAGTTTAATTTTCAAAAACAACAAAAAAAAATGAAAATAAATATTGTTGTAAAAACAAAAATTGTAATGATTATTGACGTGCTAGAATTACGTGCATATAAAAAAATAAAAATAAAATAAATAAATAAAAAAACAATACACGTTAAATTATAGAGCATAAAGCGAAAGACGTGATCTCGATAATGCTTTCTGTCCATTACAGGTACCCTATTCGGTATATATAAAAGGATGTGTTAAAAAAAATATGCTTTGATCCGTTTTTCTTCTAACCATCCACCGGGACTTTCAAAAAGATCCATTAATGATAAACAAGTAAGTTATACAAATATTGGATGTACAAACGTTGGCTGTAGATGCTTATCATAGTAAAACTATGGCTGTTGAGGATTATTGTTATACCTTTGTGTTGAATGCCCATACGCATAATATATAGATTTTAACAAGAAATGTATTTTTTCTTTCGCTTATTTTAACGGAAGAATAAATATCCGAGCGTTACACCGAAATTTCAAGATACCTACAAAACGGTAGCGTATTTCCGATTCTAATCTGCTGTATGATATTGTTCATCGATAAAAACGTGCGTGCCCAACTGTATATGTACTTTGTACTTTTTTGCCTCTCACTCATCATCAATTGGAAATAACATCAACAATCGTTATTGACGAACAGTGACGAAAGTTTTTTTTTATTTTTCTGTTATTTTATTTTTATTATTTTTTCATCTCGGTTTTTGTTCCATATTTCCGGCTAATACTCATTCATGCTCGAGTACTTTGGAGTCATATAGTTCGTATGGAAAAAAACACACGACATACCAACAAACTGGCTACTATTATAAATGCGTAAATAATGATATACGCGTATTAAAATACCAGGAATAATAATAGAACTGGTTCTAGTCAAAGTATGGAATAAAACATTTTTTATTCTGTCTAAATCAGGCATTTTGTTTTTTTTCTATTTTCTTAGCTCGGGGTGGCGATGATCACGGAACCCTCTTCCGGTTAGTATTTACGCCGCTGCGCTAACACGATTACCATGAAATGTCTAATTTTCACGAATAAAACATGAAATCGCTCAAAACTATTAAATATACACATGTATTTTATGTATTCCAAACAATCTTAAACGTCTGTTTTTTTTTTTTTTTTACTTTTATTGAAATAACAATTACATTATATTTCGTTTTGAAGAGAAGTTTATTTTCTCTGTATTTATTAAAATTGGCGTTCGGTTAAAGTAAAAACTCAAATGCGTTAGTTACAGAGACGACAAATACAACAAATTAACCTACATTTAGCTACCTTATTCGATGAAATAAAAAAACTTTGGTAACTGCACAAGGAGGCTACACTGACTTTAAGAGATTTTTAATGTCTCTATAGCACGCCCAGCTGCGTAAATGTCACTGCAGTAGGTAGTAGGTATTCATATAAATTTCATACGTAATGATTTTCATAATAAAACTAATATTTTTCTAGCAGATAAAAATAAAACTCACCTCCGTTTATTCTATTATAATTTTTGATTACATTTTTTCTGTAGACTGGTGTCTATTCTTCATTGTCCAGCATAAATTTACATATTCCATTAAATATAGAATCTAGTTTTACACACCACTTTAAGTGAAAAATCCTAAACACATTCTTTCGACGTCAAATAAAACGAATATTTACTTCAACAAATAATTAAACGAATTCAAATAATAATTTTTTTAATCTTCGAAAAATCGAAGCAATTATTATATGAATACATTTATGTTTTAAAAAGACATTAATTGTATTGTTAGTAACACATGAATGGCATATTTAACTACATTTTAGCCCATTCCACGTCAGCTTAAGCGTAGATACATTATAATGAAACAAAGCGGTTTATTAAAACCACACAAGAATTCAGTGATTGATTTTTTCAACTTTGAATACAATTTTATTTTATTTTATTTTATTTTATATTTTTTCATTTTTCAAAAGTGTATTACTCGAATTCTTGTATAGTTCGAACTTTTAATCAAATCCATTCAACTTTTAGTAAAGTGAACTTTAATATACTATAAAAACATATAAATAAATAAATGTTAACTAATTTAATTAATTAATTCGAAAAAAAATAAAAGTATGCAAAAATCGAAAAACAAATTTAAATTGTTACACACAAAGTTTCAAAATTAAAAATAAATGTAAAGAAAGTATTTTTATTTAGCTTGTTTAATGATCTTACGAATATATATCATGTAAATTATAATGAATATTTTATTCGATTTTTCATCTTTTTTTTTTTAACTTATTTATTTATTTATTTTTTTTTTGTACGAAAGCAAATACTATACAGCCTATGAAATGCAACAAAAATGTATTTAGTGGTGTGATAAAACTAATTCAATTTACTGTATCACTTGCTATATGTCAGCCATGAGATTTTCTTAGACGTTGTACAAATGAAAAATAAACAGCTAAACTGTTTGTCAAAGTTTTCATAAAACAATAAGACATCTAATAATAATAATTAAATATATAATAAATATATAATAATAAATTATAGAATAAAATATTACAATGATTTGCAAAAGACGTTATGCGTATAATACTATTTTTCTAAGTTTGTACTATTATAAATGATTTGAATGATATATATTATAGAATTAAATATATAATTTATGCGAATGAAGAATAAGTGATACTTTACGTTTTTTTGTATTTTATAAACAACATTCAACAATAATTCACTAAACGATTTATTTATTCGTGTACACTAAATGGTAATTTATACATTAGTACAACAGCATGCCTACATTATATAAAAATTCTTATGTATATATGTGATATACGAAATCGTTTGGATTATATAATGAATTAGTAAATATAATTATTGCATTTATTTCAAGTGTCTAGTTAAAAATATAACAACCGTGAGAAAGTTTTAAAGAACATACATCACCAGTGAATGGATGTATTAAATTAGCGTTAACTGAAAATATTCCATATACCTACGTGGCTATATATATATATACTTGTATATTTACATGATATATTTGTTGTTTAGGTAATAAATGTTATCGTATGTCATTTATAATAACCTAAACGTACAAGCATCGTACAGACGTAATTCCCGACTTCAAAAGTTAAAGTCTAACGATGATGGGTCTTATATCTCTATTGTAACAAATGCTGTTTTCAGAAACTAAACTTAAACCGCTCTTTTTCACCGGAGATGACCAAAATCCTTTATAACTGTAACTAAATCACGTAAAAAATACTTAAAAACGGGCGCACATGTAAAATCAAAAATATTCACGTATAATAATCTTTATGTTACACCAGTACGCCATTATCATTGTGATCCTAAGTAGAAAATTAGATTTATAACTTTTACATTTCCAAGAATACAAACGATTAATACAATTTTAACGAACCATATTAAAAACCATTAAAGAAATGTATGCATAATGAAAGACTATAATGTTTGTATATCTATAAAGTTATACAATTGACACAAAAACTTGATATAAACTTTTTTGATGAGATATAAATCATCGTTGCCAGTCATTTTCGCTTCTGATCATCGCATTTTCATACAAGGATAATGTTCTATTTTATAATATTTGAAGACATATACTAAAGTATTTAATCTCATAATGCTGTAGAAATAAGTATACATATATAAATGGCTTATATGGAAACTAATTGTGTTGTCTGAGTTTCAAACAAAAATATTAAATCCAATAGTGAATTTTAAGTCAAACGTTATTAATAACTATACATACCGTATACTTTAAAATATCATATTATTGAGTATAATTAAATTATATTAAGAAATAAATATTTGTTCAGGCTAATTCGACTGTACATCAAATTATTACATATATTTACCAATGAAGTTATAAGATTCCAAATCAAAACCCTGGGCCAACCTAGATTAATATACACGAAAAACATTTTATTACATTAAGCGAACAAGTTACGAATTTCTCACCGCATAACGACTATTTTAACGTTTGTGTTAGTAAAATCGTATACACCGTTCCATCAACAAGTGTGTGTTAATTTGTTCTCCATAACACTATTTTAAATTCTATTTTATAAAATAAATTGTATTAAAAAAAAAAAAAGATAAACTTTTCAGCTCATTAGACGTTGTTTATTTCTGGTATCAATATTACATCGATTGTATCATTTCAATCAATTTAATTTATTGTTCTGTTTCAAAAGTTGGTAAAAGTTCACTGGATCGAAAGTGGTAAAAATAAAAATTGGCAGGGCGATCTATTTCACCAAACACAGTTACCAGGGTTCGTTGATTAAAAAAATAATAAGAAGAAAAAAGCCCTCGTGACGTTTAGTATTGGATTCCAGTGATTTAGTGGAGGATCGGGATTCGCTTGGAAACGTGTTAAGACTTTAATACACCTAGCTCAAGTCTTCGTACGCCGAAAACACCAACTCAACGGAGTAATGAGTACGAATCGTTTTTCAACCACGAACAAAGAAAAACCTGCAGTAGTGCGTTAACGTTTACAAAAGGACGTGCAAAACGCATATAGTATCTTTTTCAATTTTTCGAAACCCGAAATGCAATGGTTCACTACGAAGCATGAAACGCGTTGAATTTCCAACATCTTATGCTGTACGCGATCGTTTTGAACGATTTTAGTAAATAATATGTCAAACATCACCGTGTGAATAGCGTTGTTTGAAAACGCCCATGTGGTTTGCGTGTACAATCGGAGCAATGAGTTTTGGACACGAACATTAGACAAATATTCCTGGTCGTTAAGTACACTGTATACAATTTTAGGCATTATTTGATTTTCTGATTAAGATCTATTAACATTATCCATGTTAACTTTGTTGTTCATCATCATTGATTACAAATTATTCCGTTCTTATCTCTATGAAATCCAATTCAAAACATCAAATTTATTTTGCTTTTTTTATGGTTGTTTTTTATTTATTTTTTTAATGTTATTTATTGTATTATATATTATTTAATGGTTAAAAAACAACCTCAAAACTTGAGGAAAAATTAGTCAACAAGCATTAATTATAAGACTAATATATATCAAATTTGGGAATTTGTATACAGTATTATTCGGCAGAGTAATAAAACTTTCGAGTTTTCAATTTCTAGGGGTCCTTCGAATTTCAAAGCAACTAAGCACTAAGCGAAACGTATTGAAAACTTTTTCGAATACAGTGTTCAGTAAAATATCATTAAGTTTAATGTACAAACCATAATAAACAAATCGTATTTATTAGTATTGAAATTAACGAAAAGTAAAAAAGATCAACAACTTTTTTAAAAGTTTTTGCATTCCAAATTCAAAGTTTGAATTTATCTACCCAAAAAGAAAAATGATAAATAACAATACAAACATTTTGGATTCCTACCTTGCTAAATCGTGAACCAATAATAAATAATAATTTATAAGTAAGTATGAAAAAAGAGTAATAAAATCGAGTACGAATGATAATGTTTCAGTATTTGTTCATGGTATTTAAATCCTTCAGAATTTATATATTTGATTAAACATACAGACATAAATTATTAAAATTATAAAAATATTATGTTATAATCGTATACGTAAAATTATCCACTTAATTTACTAAAATTGATGTTTTCATGATTTCATTGATCTCATAACGATGACCTTATACTTAATACATTTATTTATAAATCGTATAAAATATAAATTAGTACTACGTAATAAGAAAATATTAGATGCATATAATAACCAAATTACTTTTACTTAAAATTTCTTTTGTTCATTTTCACAATTAAAATAATTTATCAAATTAATAAGTTTTAACATGTTTAATCTACTTAACCTTAAATGTTTTAAATATTTTATGTAAATATTTAACAACTATTTCTGTTTGAAATTACAGAATTGGATTAATCATTGATATGAAATTATATGAATAAAAATATTGAAAGTTCAAAAGTATAACGATATAACGAGTGCTGCTTCGTTTCAATATACAATCTGTTGGCCTTAAATCGTAACCTATGTAGAAATTACTAAATTAACTCACATTTATGTCTTTCCACGTATTATCCTTCAACAAAAACTTGTTTGTTTTTACAAAATACTTGATCACGTTATAGATTATAGTATCTTTTGAGTTCTTTCGATTTCGACTTTATTCCATCAAGGATATTATTTAATATATCAAATTTTGTTATTTATAAATTTATTAAATTAATAGATGGACTATAATGAATTGGGTTTCACAGAAAATTAATCCTTTAAATACCAATATATAATATTATATAATATTTTAAATTATAGATTTTTTAAAATTAAAAACGAAATTAGGTTTGACGTTTTGCGATTAATTGAATGTTCGAACAAGGTATGATAGTTATAGCTGGTTGGTATTTTATTTTTTTTTTTTTTAGGAACAGATTAAAATATTAACTGACATTTACATTTGTTAAAATTGTTTTATGGTGTATGCACCCTCGTGTTTTAGATATAAATTGTAAAATATAAAGTAATTATGTGTTATATTATTGTTTGTTAAGTTTTTTGTAAGTATTTTACTCGGAACTTTTAAAAATTATTCCATTAATCTACCGCATATTGTTCGTAATTTCGCTCAAATAATTATTATTATTATTTTATGTAATTATTAATAACTACAATATCTAACTTATTTTTAAACACATACATTTATTTGCTTAAGTTAATTTAGACCATTTTCGATTTAAACTTGAAAATAATCCTTAAAATATGTCATCCAATAATGTATATTTGTGTTACGCCGTTTGGTAACAGTTATCATTAACAACTCAAATCATATTTTTTACTGTTTTCGAATACATGTCTCGTATGTGACTTGTACCGGTTTCTCGTTATGGCTCATCGTATTAATATGTTAATTATCAATGTAAAAATAACATTTAACACTACCTATTACAACCCATAAGTTTTTTCACAGTGTTAAATATTCGAAACCAAAGAACAATAAATTATTGTTCGCATATTTCCGGAATGTCTTTTTCGATGTCAGACCACTAAACGCCTCGTCCTTGCTCCAACATTATTATCCGTATTATACGTGCTCGTTAATCGTCTCGTAGAATATAAATGCAGTAAAAAGTGTTATATTATTATGCATTTGCCTAAGGAAGTGTATAACAATAATAATAATAGTATAACTTCATTGAGGTGTACATATTCGATAACCATTTCATTATGCACAATCGACGCACGTTAACGCCATTATAAAGTATTGTCGTTGTTTGCGTTTGAAAGGACTAGTAAATTAAACAAATGACCGGAAAAATTCAAAAGCTGGAAAATCTGTTTTCATTATCTACGTTTTGTACCGAACTTTTTAAAGTTCCATTTCACATTTAGATAGGTAAGAACTTTAACATGGTGCGTAGGTATAAATGTTTCAAAAGTTTTGGAATAAATATATCAATGTATTGTGCATTATCAGTAAGCTATACGAATAATACAAAGACTTTTACGATTTTCGTTTTCATACTTGTAACAAATACGAATTCAAAATTCCGGTGATTTAAATAATTATAATCATATAAATAAGTATGTTTACTTGTTTGTATAATCCCCAGTAAGACATACAGTTAGGTGAACATTCGCTATTAATCACTACAGACTGTAATTTGTTATTTTAGTGATAATGGTCATCATCGACTTGAATCGAACCGAGTGTATTCTAAGTAAAAAATAAATCGTAAAAATTAGCCTTAAAATTACATAATCCACTATGGTTATAAATATTATGCTATTTTGAAAACAATAACACAGTTATACACCATCGATTACAAAATATACCAATATATACCATTACCTTTATTGTTGGTACTCAAAACAATCAAATAGTAATTTATATTGTTTTATTATATATCTCAATAATTTAATAAAACTTTTTTCAGCTTCGAAAGTGGCTGATTTCAGGCCAAAGCAAAACAACATAAAATTAGTGGAAAATTATAATATATAGAGTAAACACAAATATACTGACTGGATGACTTTAAATCCGCATAATATATATATAAATGTAGATTAGCAGAGACTACCCAATTAATTAAATATGCATTTTATAAAGAAATTTACATACAACTCTTACTAATTTAGAAATATACCGTTAACGTGTCTAATATAGTATCCCGAAAACGTTGCAGATTTCATATAGAGTAAACATTAAACATAACCCAGATGGGACATCCGTGTAATAACACCATTCATTGCTTTAATATTAGCTTATTTGTTATAAAAAACATTCTATTTCCTCCAATATAAATAATTAATTTGTTATGATCAAGTCATCTAAACTACAAAAATTATACCAGACATCCGATAGCATTTCCCTACTTTTGATCCAAAACGAAAAAAGCGCATTAGTGTAAAATCAAAAATTTAAAAAAAAAAAAAAAAAAAAATCAAATTCAAAACTGTGATTTGTTCTACATTATCAATAAAACATTTAGGTTAAAATATGCGTTGCAATAAGGAACTGGATGGAAATCTTTATCACAAATCAATATCAAAAGGTAAAGGCACAAATATATTAATTTGTATTAATATTATTATTTTATATTTTTTGACAATTATATTGTACATACTAGTGCTTTTGATACCCGGGTACCCGGGTAACCGGGTTTTACGGGTATTACCCGATTTACAAAATTTCGGGTACCCGTTATGATTTGTATACTTGTATACTAGAGCTACATTAGTACATTTTGACTAGTTTTTAATTTTATTTTCCTAGAATATCATTAGAAATTAGTATTTAGTTGTATAATAAATCATGACACCATTTCCTTTTTAACCCGCGGATCAGGTTTCTTGGGATTCCAGGAGTGGAAAAATATTTTATAAGAAGGTTGTGCTGGGTTGCGATTTTTATGAAAACGTAAGTAAAAAATTCGTACTTTCTCTTTTGTTGTTTTCATGTGGGAATTGTTATGTATGTTAAATGATAAATATTTGACGGAGCATTTGAAATTTTTCGAAACGCTTGTATTACATTAGTGTTGTATATTTTTTTTTTTTTTTAATTTGGACATATAGACTTTAATTATAGGACCCGGAAAATCGAGCAACTAAACAAAATAAATAATTAATCAATTAATAAAATATTGGGTTTATATTTTGGTCTTAGATTAAAGCTTAATAATCATTTAAATAGGCCTTTGGCAGACGAATTCTGGAAAATTAATATTGTAAAAATTATATTTCTCACAAGAAAAGCTTTTGGAGAGATTTTTTCAAGATCTTGGTCACACCATAAAGACCAGGAAATGAGGTGAAGTTCAGTTTATTTAGGCATCATTCCACATCATGACTCCCAAAAGATTACACCTGGTATTTGGTAATTCCAAAAAAACTTAAAAAATATTTACATCAAACGGTCCTATAAGAAAATGTAGTGGAAAATGGAAAATTTACATGAATATAATATATGACTAACGATTACATTGTAAACTCGATTGTGTTACACGAATAAACTTTGGTTTGAAATTATTATGGTCTACGAAGCGAAATCATTCGTGAACAGAGATACTTATGGCGTCTTGTTCAATCATGCCGAATGTTAGCTAATCGACCACAATTGGATTAGTACTACTTTGGTAAGTATTGTGTCGATTACTACGAACATGATTATAAATTGAAAGCGATGTGTACCAAAAAATCAAATATTGTAATTAATTTAATTCAATTTGATTTCAATACATAGAAAAGGCTGAGAATAAGTTTATTTGATATTCTCTAAAATGTCAAAGGAACTACAGAGTAATGAATATCTATTATGCAACAGCAGTAGTATACAAACGAATACACCATTGTTTCAAATAATTCAAAACAAATAGAAATACCATTAGAAGTTTACATATAGAATGAGTCTAAAACAAACATATGAATCAAACAATGTTGATTCACGAAAAAAACATTAGAGAGCATTATTATAGTTAAATTTAACAACTATATCTTCAACAATTTATCGTGAAACACTTAAGCCCGAACAAAAATCAAATTCATTAAATTAATAATGAAAAAATAAATAAAATACTTTTTTACTGATAAAAAAAATAAGATATAAAATATCTTCGTTTAAACTGTAAACCATACTAACTAATGAGTTTATCAGAAAAATTAAACTCATTTCGTGATAGCAATTAAAAACACTTACCTGAAAATACAAAACGATTTTACATGCTAAGCTGCCCATAAACCATGTCTCTGTAACGTCCCACAGTACAGTTGGTGGTAGGCAGATTAGAATAACTAAAAAGTCAGCCACTGCCAAGTTGACGATGAAATAGTTAGTTACTGTTCGCATTGTTCGGTTTCTAAACACAAAAATACAAATTGAATATTATAAAAAAAATATACCCGTAAAATGTTGAATCCAAAATCTTCACAGATTGAAACGAAACATTATAAATATAAGAGAATCAGAAAAATAATTTTTTTAATTTGTAATTACAACGCACACTTCTTTTTAAATTTTTATAAATTATATTTGTTTTGATTTGTAGTTTTAGATAAAATGTATGTTAAAGCATATTCATTAAAAATTCAAGTTATAATATATGTTAACTGAAATCTGTAGTAATAGTTTACCAACAGTAGATATATACTACATGTTACGATATGTAAATCGACTGTGTCACGTTAATTTAGACACAATTTTTTATCGCATAGAATTAATACACATTCAGTAGTTACACTAATAAAAAACCGCAATAATTGTATTATAAGTAGATTAAAGTTAACGCGGTTTTAAAATGATCGATGAATATTATATTTATATTTACAGAGCTAAATGCTAAAATTTTCGAATGTAGTGAAATGTAAAGAAACATCGAAATACGGTTTCTCAAATCGAATTTTTTTTGGAAAAAAAAACTTAGTTTTTTTTTATTCGTTGAATTATGATCGCTAATACATTCCAATTGTAAAACCTTTCGGATAAATGTTTGATTACGAGCATAATTGTAATGTTTTGTATTCTAACACATAATGATAATGTTGTAATTTTTTTTTATCAGCCGAAATATTGTTTATAGTTGATAGATTTTTAAGTAGATTATGATTAAATTTAAGCGTCACGCTTCACGATATATAACTACTTCAAACAAATGAGTTGCCTGTGGGAAAATTCAACACTTAATTATTGCGATTAATGTACATCATATGGGCTTAGAACAGCTACGTGCTCATATGATAACCAAAATATAGTACAACTCATAAAGTATGTGTAACTTTTGTTTTGAATTTCATATAACAATCTTCTGAGTTTTCTAGTTCCGTAAACTTTTAGTTTGTACGAAAACATATTACATAATAGTTGTCCTTTAATGTAAAGGTAGTAAAATCAGTGTAAAAGTTATTTACTGGCCTCATTAAAAATTCCTTATGAGGATAAAAGTTATGATATAATTAACGATTTAATATATATCTATATACTCCGTGCTCGTCTACGTCTCATCCTCATCCCTATTTCCATATAAAATATCTTGCAGATTTCTTCCAAAATAATCCACGTTGTATACACGTATATAATAATATATAATTTATATATATATTATACATATAACAAAATGTAAATCTCAATACATTTAAAAAATTTTTGGCCAACTGTAACCCTACATGAGCCAAAAAAATACTCGAAATTTCCGATGGTCAAAAATAAATCCCTATGCATAGTGAACCTATGTTTAAAATCAAAGAATAGAAAATCTATATATACAGTGTGATCACGCTATTGGGTACCACTGAATATTTCAGTTGAGTGACCTTGTATTGAAATGGGGTTTTCGGGAGGTGATAGGGAGTACTTAAATACATATTTTTAGATCAATTGCCAATTTTTAGCTCTCTCGGTACGCGCATGCGCAATAAATCTTACTTTTTTTTTAAATGACAACCACATATTTTTCTACAAACTCAGGTAGAGTATTTTTTTTAAAAAATTTATTGTATAAAAAGTTTTTTTTATTTTCAAATCTGACCAAGTTAGAGTAAGTCAAAATTTGAATTTATGCATAATTCGTGTCTAATGATATTTTCATTTAAATAATAAAATAAATGTGAAATAATTAAACATTATTTTTAGTGTATGATATTTCGTCAACTATATTAACTAAATGTAGAACAAAATAGTTGTTATAATTATTATAATAATAATATTAATATTATAATAAAAAATTAAATGATTAAATAAATTTATCTAATGAATTGTTCGAAGTTTTCGCCATCATGTTCTCAACATGATTCCAATGGTTTCAAAAATTCAGTCGATGTTGCTGCCTTGATTTGGTCCTCACTTAAGATATCACATGCTGCCTGTATTTTGTTTTTTAAGTCCTGAAGATTGACAGGTGGATCTGCATAAACCACAGTCTTCAAATATCCCCATAAAAAAAAATCCAATGGCGTTAAATCCGGGGATCGTGCAGGTTAGGTTAGGCCAAGGAATAACGCTATTAATATCAATCCAGCGGTTCGGAAATATTTGATTTAAATGTTGTCTAACAATAATTGCATTGTGGGCTGGTGCACCATCTTGCTGGAAAAACATACGTTCTCGAATGTCTAATGAAACATCATCTAACAGTCTTGGAAGTTCATTGGTTAAAAAATTAAGGTATCGTCTGCCATTAAGCTTACCATCATAAAAGAACGGTCCTATTAGCTTTCCACCAACCAACCCACACCATACATTAATTCCCCAGACTGTTTGAAAATTAGTTTCCCGTGACCAGTGTAGGTTTGATTCGTCCCAGTATCGATGGTTCTGTTTATTCATAATTCCATTGTTAGTGAATTTTGATTCATCGCTCCACAGAATATGATTGACAATTAAAGGGTTTTCATAAAATTTAGTGTTGAACCAAGCTATAAATTCCAACCTACGAATAGAATCTCCGGCACGCAAATGTTGGACATAATCGATTTTATATGGGTGCTTTTTGTGTTTTTTTAGAATTTTTCGAACATTACCATATGAAACTCCACTTTCGCGCGCAACATGCCTAATTGACGACCGTGGATAAGCCCTTATGTTAGTACCTGTAATTCTGTATCGCCATCTAACATATTTTCTCTACGCCTTTGCTGGTTTATTTGTCTGCCAGGAAATCTTCCTTCCTGGTCAACCCTTTTAAAAGTCGTAAAACATAATTAGAAGGTGGATGGTATCTTTCTGGATATCGTTCGGCATACGTCAAAGCAGCAAGGCGTTTATTACGTTGACATTCGCCATAAATTAAAACCAACTCAACTTCTTCAGCGTTATTCATACATAAAAATTATAATTCATTGAAGCCCTTAATAACCAGTCATTCACGGATATCGCACACACTTCGTACAAGTCTAGTTACAGAATAAAAGTAAAATTATATTTTTCATCAAACTAAATACCTTAATAATTACATTACCTGCTTATCCTATTGTTATTAGAGTTATTTTAAAATTAAACAAAATTAAACTATAAAAATAGTTAAGATTGTAATCCAATTATATCAGTTTACTAAACAAAAATTATCACATACTCGAGATATTCATTCTAGTGACCAACAGTAATATCAAATTATTATTTGGAAACAAAGTAAATTAAACATTTATTTCACACTTATTTAATTGTTTAAATGAATATATCATTAGACACGAATTATGCTATATTCAAATTTTGAATTACTCTAACTTGGTCAGTTTTGAAAATAGAAAAAAACTTTTTATACAATAAATGTTTAAAAAAAAAATACTCTACCCAAATTTGCAGAAAAATATGTGGGTTTTCATTTAAAAAAGTAAGTTGTATTGCGCATGCGCGTACCGAGAGAGCTAAAAATTTGCAATTGGTCTGAAAATATGTATTTATGTACTCCCTATCACCTCCCGAAAACCCCATTTCAATACAAAGTCACTCAACTGAAATATTCAGTGGTACCCAATAGCGTGATCACACTGTATACATATATATTAAATATTTAACAATAAATACAGCTACTTCATCTTACTGCGGTGCATCAAAATTACCTCTGTGCTCGAGTGATAGTGTTTGATCCACTCTAATAGTTAATTTTTAGTCAACGGAAATCGGTGTTAATATTTTGGTAAGAGTTTTAAAGCCTTCAACGTATGAATTAAAATTGTGCGGAAGTTCTTGTAAATCATATAAAACTTCTCTGTTGGTGTGGAAACGTACAAATTACGTCTTTCGAGCTTTTCGTATCCCACAAATTATATTTATAAAAATTTTGGTTCTTCGTGGGCGCTCGATAATAGTGAACTGACCTTGAACTTTTAATGTAAGCATAACATTTCCGTGTCTTACCTTCTTGCCACCAAAATATGTCATTCGAAAGACAGAAATGTACTTTCGGAAATGATCGAGAAAACTTTAGAACGACTATGAATATCACTAATTAGACTTTTCTATGGTTTTGGTGGATCAACGATTTAGTGCAATGAAACTTTACCTTCAGCACAACAAGGACCGACAAATCGCACTCGTCTTGAAAATAAAACATGAATGTTTCGCGTACCAAATCATAATATTTTATATTAAGAAATATTGCCGCTCTGATCGAATGCCGTAATGATTAAAAGGAATATAAAGGAATATAAATGGACACATTAATTTTAGATAGTATTAGCGAGCGTAATATTTACAATCCTCATTATATGTATACATAAAAATATAAAATTAACGATTTAACATAAATTATAAGATGCATACATATATAATAATAATAACTGTTAATCAGATAAAACTTATAAAAACTCAATAAACTGTGGTAACACAAGAAATAACGGTGCTTGAATGCGATGATTAATAAAAAACAATACAACTAACGCACGGATGAAAAGCGATAATTACAGAAATAAATATTCGCAACGAAAATCAGCGAAACCGCACGAATTAATCAGAATTAAATGTAATATGGGATCGCGACGTTGCATACAGGCAATAATAACGCCGAGGGATATCCGTTATCGATTGTCCCAACACACATAATTATTCCTGAACATTTTTCTATGCATTTATACAACAATAGGAAACATCTGCATAGTTGATAGGAGCGTCGTACTTAAATCGGACAGTGTTTTATAAAGCCAAAGAATGTGTGGTAAATTAATAATTGTTTCATTTTCTCTGTGACATCGTAATCTTCTTGCCCCTTGAGCGTTGAGCGGTCAATACTGGATTTCCTTTTGGACATTTTTTAATTATGTTTTTAATCAATAGAAATGAAAATAACTATAAAGATTTATATGCCATAGATTATCACAGCAAGCCATTGGTACTCAAAATAATGTGATCTCACATGCGAGCAATGACGGATTAATATTTGCAAAGTTATTATGTAAGATATTGGGGAAATAAATTGCTAACAACCGACTATGGAGAATTGTCTACAAAACAAAAAGAAAATCTGTGTAATCGGTCGTATAGCTTATGATATTAGCCATTGCAAAAAAATTACTTTCACGTTTATACAGTAAAATATAATTTGTTTTTTTGTTCAAAAAAAGCCAAAAAATGTCAGAATGAATTCAAAATTTAGTTCATATGTATGATGTACTACAAAAACTTTCGACTTCATCGAACAGATAACTATTACAAACAATTTCACTATTAAAATTTAAACAATTAACAAGCAAAACAATTACAATACTGCAGGTTTGGGCTAAGGGAAAAAATACCGGTAGCATTAAATCAAAAATCAAAAACATATTTCAACGATATTTCACTTATTTCGAATATAAAAGTTACTAGTACATTAAAATCAGTTTATTTTTAAATAAGTACCTAGAGTTTAAAAGAAATATATCATGAATATTAGAACAATTAGATGATAAGAAATGTAAATTTTTATTGTTATTTGATTATTGCACCTAAATAAAATAAAAATTGAGAATATCAGCTGTACTGAATTAGACCAGTGGAGAGTTTGTGTACATTTTAATGTCGACCAAAATTCAATATGCTTAATGATTAAAAAACTTCAAAATCAGAATTAACAAAGTCATATTTGAATTAAATATTAATACCAATACACTTTAAATACTATACCTTTTTTATCGAGGTCGGCAACCAAGTGCGAACAAGTCCAACGAATCGCAATTATATCAAATTTGTAAACATCGCTGTCCGTTTCAAATGTATTCAATATAATGTTAATTAGATGTGATTGCCAACCTATTCAAGAGTTTGGTCAATAAAGTCACTTGTGATAATGGCAGGTAAAACATCGCTCGGCTAATGATAATCATTCAAAAATAACTTCAAAAGAAGTAAATACGAAATTTGAATCCAGAAAACTTTTATTGGATATATTTCAATAGTATATTATTCGAATCTATTTTATAAATCGTTTTTTTCTCGTGATTGTTTTTCAATTATAAATCAAAGACAAATAAAAATGTTTTACATCATTGTTCTTAAATGCATAGTGTACGTACACCTAAAAGTACTGAGTATAACGTACCTACCCATAATACTAAGATATAAATATTACTCCTTGTGTTATAAAATACCCCCTCTGCATTGTTTACGACTGCTACCAGTACTGGTTGATATTTAAAATAGATATATATTTAATTTGATTGCCGCATAGTTACGTCTCCTTTATGCAGATGAATATATTTATTATTCGTATTGAATTTTCGATAAAGATTTTTAATAAATCATGAATAAACCTATTAGTAAAGGTGATGAAAAAAAATAAATATTTTATTAAATATTATAAATATTATAACATTTTTAATAACACGGAATATGTGTGAAATATTAACAGGTGTTATACAAATTTTGATTTAAGTAAATTATTTAAATTCTAATAACAAATAACGTTAGCAAATACTTTTACAGATTACTGTCTCGTAATTCATCTGTTTTCTTACTTGAAATACCAATCATAAAATATGTAAAATGTAAATATTTTACTGTAACGTCTGAAAAAAATACATTAGTATCAAGGACTGGAACCGTCTGAATTTATCGTTACCGAATTATCGTTACTCAAAAAATAAAATAACTGTTTCGGTTCGGTTCGGATTCTTGGGTGAAAAAAAAATATAAGTACCGATCCCAGTGAAATAAAATATATTATTTCTTACCTAGTGAATATACTATAATTTACCATCTTACACTTGTTTGAGTTTAAGTATTATAATAATAATACTACAGTGGTAAGCAATAAGACATTTATTTTTATTATATTCCATCAATCAACGTAACATCCTATTAAATATAAAAAAAACACACTAGTACTATTATAAAATCGAAAATTACAGTCACCTAGGTATTATTCTCGATTGTCGGAACGTTTCGCTTACACATCAACTACCATAATTACACACTAACGGGCAATATTAATATTTCATTAGTACCATCGCTTTAATTCGAAGACAGTAATAATATTGATTACAATTATGGTGTATACTGGGAAAGACATTTATAAATAATTCTATTTTGTGTTAAATATACATGTAACAAATACTTCAAAAGTATAATAATTATAAACAGTTATCTATTCAGAATACGAGTTTTGTTTAATTTTAGGTATAGATATTACGATAATGGGTCGCTGATTATTTATGAACAAAGTAAATGATAAAGATTTTCCTATTAAAAAATTGATTGTAAATCGGGTACCGAGTATTGGCCAAGTGAAAATTTCAATATTACACCGAGTACCGGTGTTAGGGCCGAATCTTAATTATGACATCGAGTGCACGACTATAGAGTAATTATCGGGTACTAGGAATATCTCTAATTTATGTTAATTAAAAACAAAATGAAAGGAATTACATCTCGCTTTCGTCGTAGATTGGATTTATATCTTATGTTATAGATTGAATTGAAGAATGCCAAGTTATTGATACATTTGAAATTATGAACAGGCAACAAGTGAAGTAGGAACGAAAGCCAAAGTGATTACAAATGCGTCGCACGTCGTGACTGTTGACCGATGGGTCATGCATAAAGTGATCATACGTCCCGTTTAAAACGGGACAGTCCCATTTTACGTATCTTTCTTCCGTTATCCTCCGAGGAGTCTACCATACATTAAAATGTCCCGTTTTCAGAAAGTAGTATAAAATAACGATGATAAATTTTAATTCGTCGATAAATTATTGTTTCTATTAAAAGTAACAAGTGTATGTGCATGCGACGTGTATACACTGTATTACTGCATTGTGGACGGTAGCGAGTGACGATGGCGAGTGGTAGGGGCTGTGTGTGGTGTATAGGGATAAATAACTACACTAATAAAATATAATGTAATACATAAACACCACCGCAATATCTGAGCAAACACAAAATTATTTTTCAAAGTTCATTATTTCAGTGTTACAGTAATCGTCGACCGTTTTCTTTACGTAGATGCTTTTCTTATATATATATAAATGTTGTTAAATAAATATGAGTTACTTATTAATAATTGTAATTAACTAATTTCATTTTTTGTTCCTTAAAACAACAATAGGACTTAATTTTGTTATTAATTATTAAAAAATAAATAGATTGTAATCAAAATAATAAAGATATTTTTTCTGTTCTGTCTTCAATAGAAAAATATATGATCATCTTAACCATGGCCCATCAGTAAACAGTCACGACGTACGACGTACTTGTTATCACTTTGACTGTCGTATTTGGCTGTCGTCCATGGCCAATGGAAAATAATATTTTGATTTCAGATTGTTATGATAAAATGTATTAATAAACAAGGAATTTATTTTTCTAATCCAAAGAACAAAATACCATTTATTCAAGGTGGAAAGCCTTTTCGGAAAAAAGGACTTTTAGGCGAATGAGTTTATGTATGATGTACGTTAGCGTGAATACTGTTGTTATCTTTGAAGCGAAATAATAATTTGTTTGAGATCAACTTAACAGTGAACATTGCGATAATTTATAAGTCTGATATAATATAAACATGAGATAAAAGCCAAAGAAAAAAGTGGAATCCTTTACAATGATTTCCGATGATTGGCAATTAGTATAGATAAAAATTATCTGATTTAAGACAATAATAAAACATTTGACATATCACAAATCTCATAAAGCAAAAGTATGTCAAAATTATATAAATATCAACATCGGACAACATTAAAAAAATAAGATAGAAAATTATTCAAACGAGAACATTATCGGTTTCAATTGAAAATGTTGGTATTCAATATTGACTTTTAATTCTTATTTTTGTTTTTTTTTTTTTTTTTTTTTTTTTAAAATAATATAAGTATATTTTTAATCGCCAAAATATCCATTTAGCTAATAGTCCACTTTAGTCAAAACGATCGTCCAACAAAATGTCCTTTCGCTAAAAATGTTTCACCAATATGTCTTAAAACCTTCATTCGCAGTAAGAACCAGTTATTGTAAGTTATATTGTAATTCTAAATGTACCAAAATAAATTATTACTGATAACTTAAAATTCTTCTTGTTATAATTTTATAACTTTAAATTTTTTCTGTTATTATTTTCTAGATGTGATCATTTCCATGCACATATTACATATTAAATATTAGTCAGTTACTAAGTAGAGATCAAGTACCAGGTATTATTCGAATAAAAAAATCGCCAGATACGCCAGGTACTGGGCAAGAGCTGTATCTTAATTATGACATCGAGTATTTGGCTGTCGACTAATTTCCAATTAAAATTTAAAAATTCCTGATAGGAATTGGTATTTAATTTATCAATATAATGATTTCAGTTTCAATTTTGGTTCCCACTATTTAAAAGGTTTTGGTATCAGAACTGGTTTTTTTCGGTTCGGTTCCTGTCCCTGATTAGAATACTAAAAGTTAAGAAGTAAAATTCTCTCGGGCAAAATTAAATAATACAAAATATATTTTCAATTTTCATTATTGATCTTTTTAAAGTGCCATTTTAGAAAAATAATATTACGAGTAGATTAATAGAAGATTTCTTGCGTACAAAATGTTTTTCGTAAAAATATAAAACGGCATGTGTAATAGACTAATAAAATAATTAATTGTGCATTTTTTCTTTTTTTTTTTTTAAGACAAACCATAAAATAAGCTAGAAACCTGTCAAAAACGGAAATTGCAATCCGTCCCGTCACAAACTCAGTCGCAGATAAGAACTGAAAAAGTCAAAAACTTATCGAAAGCAGAATATTTTTTGGTCCCATGCGATTCTGTTTCAAACAGTTTTCACTGTAAGACTTATATAAGTTTTCTTCAGTTCTACAATAATTTGAAAAGGCTCAAATAAAGTTAAAATGGATTAAAATCAGCTTAATAGATTAGAACTTAAAATTTCTCTAACATAAAATTGTTTGCTTGTTATTAACAAAAATTAAATACTTAATAAACTTCAAAACTATTGATTATAAACTACTAAATCATGATTATTTATCTTTGGTTTATGAACATAGAACAAATATAAATTATAACAAATACTATTATCTAATTATAAGAACTCTAAAAAATTTAACGAGTGACAAAATTAATTCAAAATAAAATAATTGGCGCAGCGTTAAAAATCAAAAACTCAATATCAAACCTGAAGTACACTCGTTAAATATTAGTGGTAATTTAAAATATTTTACACATTCATTTGTTATGACTAAAAAATGGAAAATAAAAATTGATGACAAATAAGTTCATGTCAACTTTATCCTGAGTTGAAATATGTGCGCTCAACTCCAAATAAATAATAAACCAATCCAAATTCAACCTTCAACTAAATATTTTGGAATAATTCTTTACAAACACCTCATGTGGTCCCATCATACCAAATCTAAATGCAAACAGGCAAATACACGACTTCATATTCTTAGATCTCTTCTTTAATTTAAAATGTATCTCAAACTCAAAATCCTTATTTACAAAGTCATAATTCGATTTGTGTAGATATATATGGGGTTCTGTTAAGCTATTTAATATACGTTCTATCCAAACCTTCCAGTCTATTAGTCTCAGACTTAAAACTGGAACTCCCTGGTACATTACAAACTAATCTCTTCATAAAGGCCTTAAAATACCCACCATCAAAAAACTGACAAAAACACATTATTACCGTTTTTACGCTAAATTATTAAGCCACTCAAATCCTCTTTTCCGCAATATGCCCTTATCTCTCCCTAGAAATATTAATCGTTATTTAAAAAGAAACTCGTCTAGGGATTTGATGGATTTCTAAAAGCTAAAATAATAAAAAAAAAAGTGAAGTGTTTTTAATGAAGAATTTTCTTCACAAATCAGCCATGTGCTGCAATATATATACGAGTATATAATAAATATAATTTAATTAAAAAAGAAAAAAAGAAAATATGAATATGTACCTACACCTGTATAAAACCACGAACGGTATATTAATAATGTAAATCGAATTATAAGAATTGTTTATTATGATTTATTCATATAATGCAATATTTAACCAACTAAAAAAAAAAAAAATATAAAAGTCCAAGTAACTAAACAATATTTTCTTGGACAAGATAATAGAAAAATGAAAATGAGTTACATGAGTAAGGTGAGATATAACGACGGATGACTGATGTAGATAAATTGTTAGTTTGAAATCGATTAACCATTCATTTCGAACGATTTCGAGTGAAGGAGAATAGTCAAGTGGGTCAGCTAAATGCCTGAATATCGTTTATACTACTTTGTTAGAATAAATATTCTAATCATTTCGTAATCAGTTCGATTAGGCACGCTTACTATAAAAAAATTAATTCGGAACCAAAGGAAACGATCGAGATTGAAAGAGGTCTGATGATGGTCGGTAAAGTAGAAGAACGAAATATCATAATAAGTTAGGTTGAACTTTTAACGTTCCAACTTTCGCAAAAAAAAAAAAAACAAAATAAAGCTTCTAAAACCAGCTAGAACCCATTTCCTATCTTTAACATTTTTTTTTTTGCTATTGGTCGAAATCGTGCACACGGACGCATAAAAAAAGCACACACACACACACACCACGGTAAAACCAGTTAGCCCAGTGCATACTCCTCGTTTCGTGTCTCAGTGTTCAGATTATGAGGAAAAACAAAATAAATCGCAGATGCATTTTTCACTCCGCTCAGGACATTATAGAAACGTTACGACGCTGACCGCTACACGGTAACTGTTGTAACGATGAAACACGTCATTCTCACCTGTAGACGGCCACGCACACCAACGCGTTGCCGATGAGCCCGACCACGAACACCATCGAGTGCATGACGATGAACACCCATTCGGACTTCTGCGGCGTGATGTACTCGACCAGGTAGTTCTGGTACTCCTCGTCCGTCATGTTGGCCGTCTCGTCGTACTCGGTCACGTTGTCCGCGGCCACCGGCGGCGGCGCGGTCGCGTGCCCGCCGGCCGTGCTCGCCGCCGTGACCGCGATCGCCGCCAGCACCGTCATCAGCGACCGCGCCGACCGGGTCATCGGGGTCCTCGGTCCGGTCTGCAACACACACGCAACGGTCCGATTACACAACACTAACCGGTGGAGGGGATGGGGTTGTTCACGGGGATCGGTTTGAGAAGAAATGAAAAAACAAAACGCCCCCCCCCCCCCCCGTGAATCCCGTGGGCACCGGTCGTCCTGCTCACGAATCGCGTCCCGGGTTTTCTAGACCAGTCTTATAATTTTTTTTAAATCCAAATTTCATCGTATAGTTTTTTTGATTTCTCAACACGATCCAATCGACATACCTGTAATTGCATAAACATTATTGTTGACCTATCGTCAGTAATTATTTGCTATTGACAGCTCCAAGTCCGTGCGAAATGAGAAGGAACGCATTGTTTTTACTTTGGGACGCAGTTCGCGCAGTCGTTTAGAAAACCCGGGACGCGATTCGTGTGCGCCGGATATAATGGAACTATTGGTATCACGTCAACAGTCGTATTTTTGATCTGATGCAGAGCAAATGTAGCGCTGATCCATCGTCACTTCTCGTTGGTTCGCCTATTATCATGACCTCAATCTCTTTCGACGGTAACCGAATACCTCGTTTTTATTAAAACTTTCAGCAAAATTATCCGAAATTTAATTATTGCTAATCCTGATCGTTCGTGTTATTGATCTTTAGCAAATATTATCATTTCGAACAAGTAACTTTTCTACGATTTACAGTTTGAAATAATTTATTACATATAAGTTCGGGTGATCTTGTTTGACAATAGTTTGACGAGATATCAGAGTTTTCTGCTCATCACAATCATATAATATACGACGAATGAAATACGGCAAAAGTTCAGTGCTATGTTGCACTCAGGGCCGTACTGATTATTTGCGGGGCTTAGGGCAGAGTGAAATTGCGTAGCCTTAAATATCGAAAATGTCATTATCACGCATCAGTTGCATTTTGAAACTCAAATGTGCGCAAATAGACTTCACAAATTTAGTACCCTGCACTTACAACAATATGAATTAGTAAATAAATTCATAACGTAACACGTCATATAATTAAATTTAATACAATAAATCCTGTCCAACTGTGGTGAGAGCGCGGGGCCCGGGGCGAGGGCCCCGCTCGCCCTGCCCTAGGGACGGCCCTGGTTGCACTAATAAAATGATCTGTGGTGGAACAGAAGTGTATGAGCATCATAGAACAGTGCATTATACCCATTATACCTAGTTTATTATTTCATGTTTAGAACGGCCACGTCTGACGGCTGGGATATCAATGTGCTAACAGGAGACGGCAGCGTACCTGGTTAGAACCAAGATCGATGGAACTTGAATACGACTTGCGTAATCGTTACTCTGAATTAGGGCCATACAAGGGATAGAGGGAGGCGAGAAATGCTTACGCCTCGGGTGCGATTTCTGGGATGGCGCAAAAATAAAAAGGTCATTGGTGTATATTTTATTCACAAAAACTTCAAACATCCTTTATTATTAATTAAAAGAATAACTGAAAATTATATCTAATAATTATAATGTTTATAAATTAAAAGTACATAAAGGCCCATTTAAAAATTTAGCCACGGGTGCAATATTTAGGTGCTACCTGACGCGTCCTCAGGGACTGGACGAATGGGGCAGTTGTACCTCCTCCATAACTTTTATTTTCTTTAATTTTGTATTAATTATTATAATTCTAAGGTTCTGAACAATCCCGTGCACAAACGAAGTACGTGATCGAAATCGCAAAACTATCACGCCTAATAATATTGATGTATACCACACCGAACTATTATTATTATAATTAATATTATTAATATATAATATAGTTTATGTTTTATGAAATATATTCTAATTAATATTACAATGGGCTCCAGCTCGTTTTTTATTCACTTAAATTTGAATAAAAATTATTATTATTACCTGAAGAATAATTGAGACTTATGAGCTCTTATGACACTTATGTTTAAACACCTTGTTATAAATAATAACGCAACTGGAAAATGTGTATGTAGCCCATGTAATAGTCTACGCTTTCGTTAACACGTAGTGTATAGTAATTTACCAGAGTGTTTTTTAAACACAAACGTTGATTTTCTGTTATGGTGTAGTTAAATAATATTAATCCCTATTCGTGCGAGCACAGCAAATGAGTGTGTCGATTTTATAGAAAAGTTTTTCACTCGATTTTTTATGACTTTTCATTAAGCGCCTGAAAGGTAAGCCCTAAAGCAGTTCGACAAATAAGTCTTTAATTAGCTCAAGGAAACAATTTCATCAACACTCTGCGTTTTAGAAGATCTTTTATTCCAAAACCTAGATGGTAAAATTATTTTTTAATCATTTCCTGTAGAAACTTACGCTTAGTAAAAAATAACACAATAAATATAGTATTTTAGACAATTTTAGAAATTAAAAAAATAACACAAAATGTTGTTATTGACAATACATTTTAATTCAATGAACAATTTAACAACTTTCATTCATCTGTTGATAAAATGTTAAGATGTTTTATTGGATTTGTGATTCTTCAAACAAAACGAGTCAGTTTCAAATCGTAAAGTACGTATACTGACGTCAAAAAATTGTTCATTTTTATTTATAATACGGTTTAAAATTACAAATAGTTATTATTTATAATTATTCAATGTAATTATGATAATTGTACCAAAATATATATATATATATATATATATATATATATATATATATATATATATATATATATATATATATATATATATATATATATATATGTATTTTTCGAAGCA
This sequence comes from Sipha maydis, assembly GCA_034509805.1. Taxonomy (NCBI): domain Eukaryota; kingdom Metazoa; phylum Arthropoda; class Insecta; order Hemiptera; family Aphididae; genus Sipha; species Sipha maydis. The sequence continues at coordinate 29,913 of JASXSY010002315.1, read as the reverse complement.
TCTTATTTTTAATAACACAATCTCATTCGTTGTATTTATTCAAAAAATTATAATTTGCATCAACATCGAGTGCAATAAACTATTTAAAATAAAAGTAACTAGGTCACGAAACAAACAACAAGATTTTTTTTCAAAACGATATGAAAACTACGGTTATTCAAAATAATATAAAAAGTATTTTTTTTTCAAAGAAATCTATAACCTTTTAATTGGTAACACTGCATAAATACAATGAACGAATAAGTTAATACACACAATTAATACCAGACTTTAGGACTTAAAATAAAAATGCAAAATGACACAATATAAAAAATGTAAGCTCTTAATTAAAGTACTAAGTAAGGTATTAATTATGAGATCTTTTTACAATTTTCTTTTAAGTTTTGAAACGTTAGGCAAAAAGGGTATTTGTAATTACAACTATGCATAATTAAAAACATGTTCCACTATTCCTTTATAGTTAATTTTTCTTTTTCTTAACTCTAAATTTAACTTATATCATAGGAATCTGGAGTCATAAGGAAATTGAAGTACATCAACATACCAGTACTTTTCATAAATGTTTAATGAGTAATAATATTTTCATGACCAATCATTATTATTGTCATAGACAGTCGTAAGACTATTACACATATCTCTGACTGTAAGTATATTTTTAACACACATTATATTCGTGTATTCATCCTTACATTTTTTAAATAAGGAATTTTATAAAAATAATCTAGACGTACTTAACATATGGCAAAATTAAAGAGAAATATCCAACACCAAATTAAAAGCCATATTCTTACCTGGCCCAACAACGCGCTTTTCAAAAAGTAAGATGTGATCATAAATCATCTTAGAATATGATATACGAGATAAAAACACGACTAGGTATCTGATAAAGAAAGAAGATTATCTAAATGCAAGGACTTGTAACGATCCCCTAACGGTTAAACACATTTTAACCAAATACCGGAGGCACGATCTTCAATGCCAGAGGTATAACGCATTTCACAATTTATCAGAAAATCTAAACTCCCTTACCTATATTTTATTCAAATTCTTAAAAGAATCCTAATTACAAATAATGATCTAGTATTATAACTAAATATCTATATATATATTATATTTTTTTTTTCTTGTCGCTATGTTCTTACACACTCGATATTCCAAATTAATGTCACCTCGCAATTACAGCAGCACAGATTAGTATCTATATTTTAGTGTTCTTCAGCTTTTCGTACAGTACGAGTATATTTCCACTCATATCAATCAACATATTAAGTACATTATTTATTATTAGTATATAAATATTTGTATTGTTGTTAGTATTTCGTAATGTGTAGTAGTGATTTGGAATAGCTTTTTAATGTGAAATTTTATAGGTACGGATGATTTTCAATTTCGAGCACTAAATCCACAAAAATATTTTGCTACATAAAAAACAGTACAAATTTGATACAAACTACACAGATAAATATCATGTAACTTTAAAACAACTCGATCAATCAGAGTAGCGAGGAGACTGACACGAGTAGTTGCGAGTCTATAGACTCTAGTATACTAGTGGCGATTTCAGTAGCGCCGACCGGATGACTCCTATTGAAACACGCATGCGCAGTTGCCTTGTTGCCCAGTCTCCTAGTGTCCAGGCCGGGTATTGGCAAATTCATGGCACGCGCGTCCCAGAAGGTTAAGAAATTTTAAGGGCACGCGAAAGATTAAAATATTTATATAATACTTTTATCGTTAATCATAAGCTACAACATCACAATGTTGGTACCTTTTTACTATTGTTGACATCTTTCAGAAAATTAAATTGTTGATTCATTAAGAACGTGGTTAGCATACTAAATGTAACAAGACGAAATATAGTAACATTGTCAATTTTTTTTTATTTGCTCTTCAATTTATTCATGCGAGTCACTATTTTCGAATATAAATTTTATCAAATCCGATTTGATTTACCGACTGAGTGATGAATGTAGTACCGCAAGTACTTTATTGAAAGATATTTATTATAAATCAAATATCAACGAATTGGCAATTCAACAAAATGAATTAAATTTAAACGCTAAATAATTATCAAGTAATATAATTATATATTTATTTTAATATAAAATTTTTTCATATTAATACTTTAATAAATAAATGTTTTCTTATAGTTTAATATATAATAATAATGATGTATATTTTATAATATTTAATGGCAGGCTCGTTAAAAAAAAAAATAAGGTAATTTTTGGCACGATCATCAAAATAATTTACTATTCTTATTCTAAGCATATTTTTTTTATTATAATTATTATAAAATATTCTACTTTTCATAATTATTAAATGTTAAAAATAAATAAGAATAAAATTGGCAGATAAACGAAAAACCAACCAGGGATAGTATTTCCCTCGGTTTCGCTTCTGATTATGTTATTATTATTCATGATGGGAAGTATTCACGACGTTTTCATTTCAATCGGCAACGGAACTGGTAATCTTATCGAATGCCCGGTCAGCCATTAAAACATTTGGAGTCTGTTTTGGAATCTTTTGTATCTTTAAACTTGGTTACTTAATTTACAACGAGAAGATTACTTTCAGCGCAACAAAATCCATCTTTTACGATTTTCATATACGAGTACATTTATATATATACATAAAACACAATTAATAAATAACAAACAAATAAAATGGCAGCCATAGTATGACGCATTATAATTTGATTAAAATAATGTACCCGTAGATGTATATATGGTCTAGACGTTTATTTTAAAATATTTCGTGCCTAAAAATCAAATAGTATTATACGTATGGAGTTTAACGATGTAACGATGAATACTGCGGATAATTTTTGGTAATTTGTTTGTGTCATTTATGATCCCTATCGTTGATTAAATGAGCTCATTCGATTTTGCTAAAAACGAGTGATTAATTTAAATATGTCCCAAAAATTTGTAATATTCAGATAAATAAACAATCAATTATATCTGCATAATTATACTTTATTGTATAAATAACGAGTTATATTGTTATAGATATTTTTATTTCCATATTGGTCGACAGCGCAAATAAAGTCGTAAAAGAACTGAAATAATCAAACAAACGGTATTTTAAATATATTTCTCATTTCGAAAATACAAAAATATGTTTCTATGTAGAATACATTTTTTTTATTTTTATATAAAACATGTAAAACTAAATATTCTGTTATAAGTTGCGTAAATGAAGCAACAGACCACGTTAAAAAATTAAACCGTACTTATTTACGTAATTATACTTCAAACACGTTCAAAAACCAACATTTAATATTTCTGTTACTCGAATAATTCGAAATTGTTACGAACATGGTTAGAATATAGTACTGTACGGCCGTTTCGTTATTATAAATCATATAGTACATATACAATATTATTGTAAAATATTTATTTCGCCCTCTATAATCATGTTAACCGTGGCATTAATAATTAAGCAATATTTAGGTCTAACCCTTGTATTATAAACGGCTTTACAATTCGAAAATATTGTGAACTAATGTTCTTTTAAAATAAAATTATAATTACATAATAATATCTTAAATAAAATAAAGAGCACATATCGAATTTTCTGGATTTTACTGTTTTAACGCGTGCAATGTTTATATCTTAGAGCGCGGGTTAAGTCGGTATAAGCCAGTTCTAAAAGACTTAAAGTAGTTGATCATGTGTGATTTCAAAATTTTAGTTTGTGATATGGCACGCACTCACACACACACACACACACATTCTCACCATACCAAATAAACGAAAAGTAAATTGAAATAACCATTATGACCGTCACGATTCCGCTACCATGGTTACCCAAAAGCGTTGTTGATTTTTAAAAATATTATTCATTTCACAAGATATTTTAGTTTTACACTCCTTCTCGATACTACGCTTAGGTTACGCTCTTTAATGTACGCTGATAGTACCACCAGAAATATGACCTTTCAAATCCTCTTGGGAGATTCCCACCAGCTAGCATTTAGAATCTAAATTGTAGACCTTCCCGAAAGCTACTTAATTTCGATTAATACTTAATAAGTATTATACATAAATATGTCGTAAACGTCCTGTATAAACGATTTAAACAACTCCTTTTGAAGATATCTAATCAACGGCCAAGAGGTCTTGTTACAACGTTTGACTGAGACAATAGGTGTTAATAATATTACAATAATACAGATAGTGACGTTCACCGATGCTAACTAGGCACATCCCTATACTGATTGTCATCAGTTGTCGCGCGATTGTAAACACAATTATTTTTATAGTTTTTAACTAATGTATATTTATTAATTTATTATTTATTTATTTATTTATTATTATTATTATTTTTTTTTTTTTTTTTTTTTGCAATACGCACAATTGAAGTAATCAAGATGTAAGTTGGAAAAAGAAAAGAAAATTTACAAAATGTAATCACCATTTTCTTTATATAATACGAGTACTTTGATTATTATTTCGTACACAAATCACAATAAAACTACTTATCGCAGTGTTGGCGTCAGTGTAGATAATATAATTTTAGGGTATTTACATTCTTATTTTTTTTATTATTTTTACATTTTCAAACTCCAAAACTTATAACAACATAAAACTGAAAGCTCATGGCCTGTAAAACAAAATCCGTTTATAAATATATATATATATACATATGTATCAGTTCAATATGCAATGTTACACATACTGAAACATCAAATAAATAAAAATATCAATAAACGAAAAAAATAAATTACAGTAAAAATTATTTTGAACAACATAATATTTTCATTTACCAAAAAATTCAACTTTCCCAATATTTTTATACAAGATTTAGAACATTCATTTGGATAATGAATTTTCATAATATTCTAAACTTACCAATTTTATGGATGTACTGGAAAGTGTTTTTCAAGGACTTAACCAGCAATTTTAATAAGATACCGAATGAGATTTTTATTGGGCTTTTACAACAATGGTCACCAAAAAAAGGGATAACTGTAAAACCAATATATAATTTTAAGTGTTCAAAATCATAAGGAACCGTTTAAAAAGTAATTGCTTTTTCGCACAGTTGAACGATAAGTTACATGAACTTAGGATAGACATCAATACGATGTTTAAGTTTGTTTAAGTTTAAGTATGTTTAAGTTGCTCTCCATTGTTAATACGATTAACGGTAATATGTTGAATATAGTACAAATCCTAAGCATCTTATAGAATCCATTATAATTTTTGGCAATGTACTAAATTGTAATATTGCTTTAAATAATGCCTAGGCGCAATCTATAAAATTCCTAGGATTTCAATAGAATATCAATGCTACGTTAAGTAAAGTATGAATTTTAGAAAAGTATTTAATCAAAAAATGTTCATTGTTTTAATAATTTATTCTTAATTTATTAATTATAGCATATAGTTTATGCGTGACATTTTAAATTATATAAAATAATATTTTTGTTGCTTAAACTTTTTTTATAATGTGTATTGTGTATGTGTATATAAAAAAAAAAAAACCATTCAATATTCGTGTGATATTTTCTTTTTCTTCTTATCGTTTTTAAGTGGAAAAACTTCAGATTATATTTTTCTTTGTATTTCTCATTCGATAGAAATACGTTATTTTTTTAACACGTTTTAGTTTTATTTAATTCAATAAGTATTAAACATTCCGAAATCTTTGTACAATGAGTAATTAAAGAACACTGAACTGAAACTTGGATTTGATTGAATCAATTAAATAGTTATCACTTTATCATTTATTTTATGACATTATTATACTAATTTCTACAAACTTAGATGATAAAAAATTAATCTGTAATATCATACATATGATTGTCAAACATTCCTGCTTGAGGTTCGGTATTCTATAGTACACCTAGTCATTATATCAGTTATATATTTTTCCAGCTCATTATTGGCATTCTATAGAATGCTGGATTCAACACTTTACCGGTATCATATATATTCACGTATAGATAGAGACAGTATACATAATATTCTTAAAAAACGTATAAAAAACCTTTCACGTGCACATCTTGGGTAGAACTATTGAAAACTGCAGCTATAAAAAAAAACCAGCTGTTATATGGACTTTATATATTTAAGTATATATATATATATTTATTTATTTATTATGTAATAATAGAATAAAATAATATAGTGAATGGCACGAATGTGTAAACGTGGTCACGTAATAAGGATTTCCTTCGTAAATTTGAAAACTACTATAGGGGAAAATATAGAAAAATTATTAACGAAACAAAGAATCACACAAAGGTACTCCTCTTTTTTCACTGAAATCGACTCTGAGTGAACTTGTAATATAGAAAAGCGAATAGTGCATTCAACTCGTTGTCGTTCAATTTCTACAACAATAAATAATACATAAAATAGAGGCATGTACACATAATACGAGTAAAAAATATGATCTGGAATCAATTTAAATTATGAAACTAATATGATTTATAAAGTATGTTGATCATGTTTAATGTGATATAATTTAATAAAAATTAAACTTAAATGTTTTTTCGTTGACCCTATTGGCTTTCAAATGATTAATGACAAGCACGTTGAAAATAATTGTATAATATTGTATATGGTTTTAAAATAAGTCTATACTTAAAGCGATTGATTAATTTTCGAAGGAATTCATTTGAAAAAAAATTACCCCACATCAATAATGTACAAAAGCACCTATTTTTTAGGCACGTTTAATAAAATTATAATTGTATTTATTAATCATAAATACATTAAAAATTGAATAAATTAAATTAACTTTATATCCGTATGATGTAAAATAGAATTGCATTCTAAGTGTCATGAACTTTTAATTACTATGATTCTTAGGTAAGCTAAATTAATAATTTTTTTTACTAATCAATTAAAAAGATATATTTTCTAAAAATTGTCTTCATAATTCATTTCATTAACAATAATTATAGCATGTATGCATGATAAAATTATAAATTAAAATTCATAATTTTCTAATGAAAATAATAGTAGTGTGTAATTTATTAAAAATAAAAAATGTATTCTTTTATATGTATTAGATATTTCTATCAAATCATAAACTTTTATGATATACACAATAACTTCAAAAGGTGTATATTCAAAATAAATTGAGTTCGTTAACCAAAATATAAAACTGTTTCAAATACATAGTACATAATTGAATATTGAAACTTTTTTAAAGTAAAAAATGCATCCCTTAAATATTTTATCACAAAACGAACATATCTAACTTAACAACATTAACAACATTATTAACAACATTATTTAATTCTCAGCGATTCTTCAAATATACTGACTAGTCTTAAAAGCCATCTTAACCTTAAAAACATATCCCTTAAAATCAATATTTCCATAAAAAAAAAAGAATCAATAGCATTATTATGGATCTCCGGCCATAGTAATATACAAATAAATTTAGAAGCAGACAAAGTTTCAAAAGCAATTGTCGATTAAAATTAAAAATTTAAATAAACATACTTGCACATCAAAAATCAAATAAAACTTGTTTGCCTACTAGAATAGAACAAAACATAGAAAAAATAAAACCAAAAACTTAATAAAATTAAAATAACATTTACAAGTGACCAATAAATCCCAAGAATAGAAAATATGAGAAGGTAATAAACTCGTATACGGTCACATAAAGTTAATCCATGAATACGTGATGTTCAAGGAGAAACCTCCGTCATATTTAACCTTTGGTTATATTAATTTACAATAAAACAAATTTTAATTGAATTTTGTTAATATAAAATACAAATAAGTAAATGAAAAATTATACCAGACAAACTACAATCAAACTTAGGACTGTAATTAGAAGTAACAGATAAAATGATAAATTTTTTAAAACAAAAATTTGAATATAAATTAATTTTATTCTAGAAATTTAGTACGTCAAATTTATGAAAAATAAATACTGTAAAAAAAGCAACATTTTTACAATTATTAGTTAGTAACCATTGTAATAATAGCTTAATGAACATTAAAAAAGAAGCGAACATATATGTTTGCTTGAAATACAGTATTTTACGATTAAAATAGTAAATAGTACCAAAATATTCTGAAAGTATTTTTTTTATTTCATTTAAAATGTTAAAATTTCAGTAAAGAAACTCTTGCTTTCAAAGTAATATTCAGTTTAAAATTAAATTATATTCTCTATTAATATTATATGAGTACAAGTTTTAAATGAAAACTAATTCTTATTCTATAAATTTGGATTTGGTATCCTTAATTCGGCTATTATGGTATTACTATTTGAATACATTTAAAAGTGAAGATAGTTAATAATACTTTATAAGTCAATGTAAAGCATTGATAATTTCTATAAATAATTATTTGTGCAATATTTCAAATTTTTTAGTTTGTAAAAATCCATTGATTAATTATTTTAAAACTTTTTTTGAAAAAAATTATTTTTGATTAACCTTCAATTAAATTACTTGAGTATGAAAGATACAATAAAATATTTTATCGAAACTAATATTTACATTAATTTTCATAATTTTAATACTTTTTTGTACTAAAAGTGCTTTTATGTTCTTTTTTATAAACATGAAAAATCATCTAAATAAAATGAAATTTGAACAACGCATATTCCTCAATTCATTCAAATCTAAAATGTTAAAGTTCATACAAAATTATTGATTAACTAATTGAATTTAGCTACAATTTTATAAAAACCTTAAATTCAAGTATAAAAATGTATGCAACATACTAGTTCAGTTTGGATATCAATAAATGACAAAGAAAAATTTAAATACACATATTTAAAAAAATAATATGCTTAAAAAGTTACATTGAAAATAGTTTTATAAAATTTAAAATTCAAATTTGTTATTGCGTGTAAGAAATATAAACTGTAAAATAAGTTTCTTTTAAAATAAACCTAAGACCATCTCCTCTAAAAACCTCCAAGAATTATCAAAAATGACCTATGCAAAGTAGCATTTTATCCGCTTTTCAATCAATAGTAAAGTTATGCAAAACTTTTAAGGAATTTTTATCACCCAAAAAATCGTTTATTATAAAAAGTAAGTTATTGTAAAACCATTACATTTTCAATCCACTTCAATAATAAAAATAATAAACAAAATGAAAATTGAAAACATAATGCAGTGAACCAAAAAACCCATTAAACATACACTATTTCTATTCTGACAGAATCTACATAGATTGTACAGTGTACAATTTATACTATCAATAGTATAAACTCAAACCACAAAATGTAATTCTTTCACTAATATTAATAAAATTATTGAAATTTTAAATGTTATAATATCAAATTTCTGACAGCACTCTAGGTACGAATACAATGTAATAGATTTTCATTTCTGAAGCATGTGTTCTACATAGTAATGGAAATAATGTAAGATCAACAGATAAACAATAATATACCATGCACATTCATGAATTAATTCAAAAACATAATTCATAACTGAAAAATTTAGAGAAGTCGTATTTCACGAATTCATTATTAGTTCACGTTATTCAAATTATTTTTGTTAAAAATAATGTACTAATATTACTAAAATAATAATTTGACCAAAGAGATTAAAATAAAAATGTACAAAAGTAACGTCAAAAATAATTTAAGTAACAAACAATTAAAATATCACATACATAAAAATATATAAATAAATAAATAAAATACTAAATAATTGTACAAAAACACCTTACGATTTTAGCTCATTGCAACAAATCATACCTAAATTAACTTAAACTCACACTAATACCAATAAAAAAGGAAAATATTTTCATTTACTTAATTCAATAACAACTATACACCAGAGATAAATTTTCCAAATGGTATATTTATTGAACCAACAGTTCTTAATGATTTATTGAAACCTAATTAAAAATGGAAATTAAAAAAGAAACCTACAATAACTATTTTTAAAATATGTTTAAACTTAAATACATTATTTAAACAGTTCTATAAATATTCAATTATGCAACGAAGTTTAACGGTATACCAGTAGAGAATAAATAATTTAAAAAATTAAATAATTAAATCTAAATAATTTTCAAACAATAAAAACAGTAATTATTCACTTGAAAAATGTCCAATAAAACTCGATAATAATTTAATAAACAACTATCAATCTAATAATGATATAATAAACTTATTCAATTATTATTGAATAAAATTTTTGATGTGACATCATTGAACTTGGACATACTTTTAAAAAGTTCGATTTTACCCTGAAAATAAAACTTTAAAATATTTGTTTCTTGAAAGTTAAAAAAATTAAAATGTAAATATTGAAAACTTAAAAAATAACTCTCGTAGTGATATTATTTAAATAATCTAAACTGTGTACAAGTATTTTTTGGATATTAAATTATAAACTAATTATTCTCATAAGTTACTGAAAAAGAAATACAACGTTTAATAATTATGTCTAAATATATGTATCATGTATGTAGACTAACAGCAAAAATTATTAAAATATTATAATATTAATTTTAACATAATTAAAATTTAATTAGTAGAAACTTGGAATATTCAACAAGTGTATATTTAAAATTTTGAAAGATTAATATAAATATTTAGTGTTATATACATACTAAAAACTGAAAACTTTTTTTATTTATTAATATAATTGTTTCAATACACTGGTATTGAAACAATATTACTATTTTACAGATTACAGATCGTAATTACAATTATAATTGTATAATGAAAACTCTACAGCACATTACATTATGTCTGTTATACATTCGTGTGACTAAAATATAAAAAAAAATTCAAAATAGGAATTTAGTTCTGAATTAAATGTTATTAAAAAAAATCATAAAACAATAATAACTTTTATAATAAAATAAAAATACTCTATGAAGGTTGCTTTTAGTATATCCAAACAATCTGAATTCATCGAATTACTCGTTAAAGTAATTGCTGTTTTTATGTTCAAATTTATAAAGTTCTTCGAACTTCTAAGGATATAATATTTTCGTTTCACGTGTTAAAATTTAGATAAAAATACTATTAAAATAACATTATAAAACTATATTAACCATTAAGATCTTTAATTACTCAATAGTAATTATGTCAGGTGATAAAAATAAACGTTTAAATTTTGATCGAATATTTTATACTTTTCACTTTTACTATATTTTTAATTTAATTATTAAATAACAAAATAAATTCTTACACATATTAAACAATAGCAATTAGAAGTTGTACTTTTTCGTATTTTAACTCCATCAACTATATAAAATGTGACAAATTATATTTTCTATAATATTGAAAAATTATTAAAAAAAAAAAAAAATAGCATTTATAAATTTGTCGAAATTATTGCCATTTTTACCATACAATTTCATTAAACTATTAATTTTAATGTTAAATAAACAGTTATGTACTGATATGACACATTATAATTTAAGTTATAGCCCTTTAAGTCTATATTAAGGATGTAATACTATCAAATGTAAGCTTAAGTATTTAATTCAAATTTGTTATGAAATATTATTGACATGAGTATACATACATAATATGATAACTCTTCAAAGTACGATTAAACCTAAGACGACCAACTACTGACTCTTATCTTTTAAAAAAGTTTAATTTAAGTTGTGATCTATGACAAAAAATATTTATCCTACCCAATTGATATTTATTGCATTTTTATTTTTAAAACAACCAAATAATTTGTGAGAATGTTTTTAAGCTAATCTAACAAATTGATAAACATTAATGACGATTCAGTACTTATTTACAATGACACGCATAATATTACTCTTTATTTATTAATGTATAAATACAAACACTTATATACATGGATCATTTTAAGAAGGTCGTTTTAAAATTATCTTCGCACAACTTAAAATGAGTTTGAGCAGTGAATAATGTAATATTTTGTTAATTTCAAATTTTTTTTTCTCACATCCCCATTCATCACGAATTTCCTAGTATTTTCATATAAATCAACAATCGTAATTACAATAAATAATAATAATCATTTTCGCTGTCAATAGCTTAATAAATATTACGGCTTTAACAATCATAGTTAGATTTAAAATTGTTCAGTTTGCTTATTTACCACAACAACAGTAAGACTTACCGACCAACGCCTATACAATACTACCTATTGTAGTTATCAAAATTCGAATAGCAACATAACTCGGATACAAATGGTGCCTCGAATTGTAAATCTTACGCATCAATCGGGTAAAAAACCGGTAAGTCGACTCAGAAAAAACTTCCTAACCTGAAACCTACGCTCCGATCCACAGTATCACGAGCATTCCCTCGGGAACTGTAACGGTTAAAAAATAATCCCTTAGTCAAAATATTCAACTGCATCAATATTTATTATCTGACCGGTGATACGATAGCACTTTTGAATCGCTTCCGCCACATACGTACATTCGTGTATTCAGAGTGCTAATGAACAAATGTGTACTGAATAACACACACTGTAAAATCGTTATAGTACCAATCGTTATTTCTCGCGAGTAGAAAAAATTGAACTCTTCGAAAACATGTTGTACGCAGCGTATGAAAATTTACTCGTATCCACCCAACGGACGAGGTAGGTTAACCATGTATAATTTCATATTTTCAAATCCTTGCGTCAAATCGATCGTATTACACTTTCGCCGCTAACCTTCAACAAACACGTCTTCAATGTAATTGTCATGACCTAGCGCGCATGATGCGAGTATAGATATTAAACGCACAGATACGTAAGGAGATGTGTTCGTTTCGTTTAACATATTTTATATAAATTGGTTTGTTAATAGATAACAACGGTGGCTCGTAACCGCTTTTCCATTTAGCAACGGAGAAGAGCTCATAATTTATTGGAACTCACGGCGCACCTATATCAGAGCAATAGTAGTAGACATGTAAATCGTATTGAAATTAAATTTAAACATAAATTATAACATCATACCATGCCATGCTCTGATCACTGGACAACAGCCGATACGAAGGTCGTCGATATTCGGCATCGTGTCGAAATTCTTGACTATGGATGAAAACCATAGTGTAACACGATATTTACATATATACGCATTGCGGTTCTTGTCAATAAAACTATGGATGGACATTATCGAATGATGACATTCGATAACCATCAGCCTATTACTATAAACACCGTTATAGTTGATGAATAAAACATAATACAGATCATGAATAATATCAATGAATGCACAATCATCTGCAATCGGAAATTTAACAGCATTATCTTCGATGCATGCTGTTTGCCATTTGACGATATGATATGCATTATAACGTTTAACATTCGTTTCGAATTTGTCGAATTCGCCGATAGAAGAACCAGTTTTTTCTTGTAATATTAATGTCCTAAATTTCATTGACATCCAATTGTTTTCATCAGTCGCAAACCTCAACACTACTAATCTTGTCGCAAATTAGTTCAGATAACACGCTGTTGGCTTTCTTCAAATATTTTTTGTTAACATAAACTGGTCATTAAAATTTTGTGTGATATAATAATAATTTATATCCCTAAATATCAAAAAAATTTCATCGCCACTATATTCTAAGCACTATCGTATATTTGCTCAATTTAAAACGATTATTAAATATTTGTACATTTTGAAATATTTCCAAACAATCATTTCGTACTATTATAATGTATACAAATAGTGTGTTTCAAATTTATATACATAAAAATTTTATTCCAATGTGATTCTAAATAATCTATACAATTATTAAGAGAACAGATAAAAACGTAGTACTAGTAGTACTAACATGTTAAAAATAATCATTGGTATCAAAAAAAAAAATCAATTTAATCGTTCTTTTTTTTTTCGAAGGACGTTAAAATAATCACATACTTTGCACATTAAATCGGATGAAGTAATACTAGATTATAATTAGAGGGTTGATATGAAATGCGAATCTAGGAAATAAATTAAGATACGGACTCTGACCAAAGTATTCAACTAAAATCGCTTTTCTAGCGAATAGACTAACGAAGACTAATTTCTAAAACCACAATATTTATTTGTTGTGGTATTAAAATTATTTTAGGTTTACAATGAGTTTTACCAATCTGCAGATAATCATCAGTTAGTGCAAAAAAATTAAGAAAATTTTTCGTAATATAACTACCAGTATATTAATACTTTAAAATATACAAAATCAAAAATGAACTAACCAATTTTAAAATTCTTAGGATTTTTACTAGTTTAATTTATTATTTTAATGTATTTAATAAATAATCAGTTCAAAGAAATGTCAGAATCACATAATGTTTAATCGTTGATTTGGTCAATTTTTTTATCAGAACAATTAATACTCCAAATATTATTCACTTAATTTGATTGATTTTCAATTATTATTCACTCGCAGACATAAAAGAACTTCTTTCTATACTCCTGCTCGGCCACCACTTTAACAATACCCAAATAATTATTTATTTTCTTATTATCGTCATAATTTGGGTTATAATCTACTCAGTCATTCCCGCCGTTCTCTTTTTATTCTACTTTGCTTAATAATTTTTGTAAAAAGAATAAAGGGTATTTATGATCACATATTTTTATTGTGATTTCTCATTCATTATATCCATAGAATTCCTTAACTATTTAATCTTCTTTCTCTTAGCTATCTCATTATCGGCATTCTCTTTCTGTTATACCTATGTAATTATTTTTCAATTATTTATTTTATTTTTATACTTATTTGTTTCATTTTAGTTAAAATACATTTAATGATTTAACTGATTATTATATTAATCATAAGCAATATGTTTAATAACTGATTTTAAGTATAAATTCAATTTTATGAAAAAATTATACATTTAAAACAAAATCAATTATTAGGTCCAATCAGTATAGATGAAATTTACACATTTAGAATTATATGTATTCATATTCTAAAAATAAAACCCCAATTTTCATAGATCGATACTATCAGAAATGCATTTGAATTCAGAAGAAACTCACACTAGAATTTAAATTGAACAATTATCAATAATTATAATTGCAAAATTTGAATGATTGTCTACTACTTGACATACTTTTACATTATTTTATTTGCGATAATTTAACGCGCGGACAATATTGAATTGAATAAAATGAATTACTAACTCTTAATTGACATTATTATATATAAAATTAAATTCAATATAAAAATATTAATACATAACATCAAACTTATAATTATATACTATGTATAGTAATATTTTACAATTTTATGTCATTATTAACTAAGACTGATCCTGATTGCATGGAAATGCACATAACCATTACTTGATTTTCAATAAATAAAATGTGTGTGCTTATTTCTTACCAATATTTTTGAATAAAATAAAAAATAAAACAAATATACCTATTTATTTTACTTTTATATATATATTTTTTTTTTATGTGAAATTATTTATAATATATTGTACATAACTCCACATCAAAATAATTACCATTAACATAAGATTTAAATGCATGGGAATAGGATTAATAATTAACATTTAATTTCTTAGTATATAATTGTGTTCACTTTAAAATTAATGTGCAACTAAACATAACTCACTATTTTAATTAGCCTGCGGGTAAATGTTTCGGAAGTGTTGTCCCATTCTGTACGGTATATGAAGGTTTCTATGATCAAGTAAATTTTATGCTCTAAACACGTAATGCAATTTTTAGGGTATGGTATTTTCAAAGTTGATCAGAATACACCTCACTATTGGTTTTATTTTGTGCGTAATCTAACTTTGAATTTCACTTGTTTGATTCAACTGTAATAGTACGCTACTAGCACGTTTTTCAATGAAATTGATAAACCCAGACAATATTTGAATACTTGATATAAAATCAATATTTAAAAGCCTCTACATAGAATTTATCAATAATAAAGCAATTTACTGAAATATCCTTCAAGAGTTTTTCAAGGTAATAAATATAATATCAAGGTCTAATAACATAATAATTTGACTGTTACATAGAATCATGGTAAAAACTTAAATGCTTGTAATTTTCTTAGATTATGTTTTATTATTTATGTTTTTAAATATGAAAAATATTTTAAAATTATTGATAACCGCCAACTAGGCTTCAATATTTTCAATATTTGGGAATGTCTTTCTTGGTATTCATGTTCAAATAATTTCATTATTCTTTTCCACTTAACAATAATTGTTCTGTACGAGGTATATTCGTAGTTACGTATAAACAATTTTCGTAAACTTCCGAAGTAACAGTTTGCATGCACGTATAATATGTTTTTTCATTTGATTTTAATTGCCATTCGTATAGGTGTATATATAACCACCATCAGAATATATCATTACTCAATAATCGAGGCTTACAAAATAAACTCTACATAAATTATCCCATATTCGTCGGAAATAAGAATTTATTATAATTTCCTCTCCTTTCCGATTTTTGAGTGAATCGGAAATCCATTCCGTACCTCAATTATATTTTACCGACGACTATCATCCAAGCAAGAATTTATTTTAATGCATCAAACATATTTTCAATCTCATTTTTAATTTTCCCTAGACAAGTACCTATGAATTGTATAGCTTTTTCTGCTTACAGATATACTACTTTTAACTTTATATATTTTTTGTATGATACAGTTAAAAACAAATGCATTGTGAAAAAATACCATTTAAAAAACATATAATTTACTTACTAAAAATGTAAATTACAACTAAAAAAGAAAATATCTTTCAAATAATTTCATAAAATTCCAAAATTAACAAAAAAAATAAAAGGAAGATATTTTAAAAATTAAAAAAAATTATCGATCAAATTATTATTACTTAAAGTTATTTTATATATAAATATAAATATAAAATAGTTATGAATGAAAAATAAATAAGTATGAATTAAAATTTTGAACTCAAACGATAAATTATGATTTGTAATTTATTCCAATAAGTTACTGAAAAAATGTATGACATTATTAAAAAAATAATTTATTTCTCATAACCGTATTAAATACTCATATTGTACACAAAATTTCTTATACTCGTTTAAGATAAAAAACAAGACCAACCTACCCCGCGAAGATTTACTCATTTCATAACTATTACGACCGTAAATAAATATTATAATCTAATTTAAAATTCAGAACTTTCAGGACATTTTCGTATGAAAAAAAAAAATAACCAACACAACATTTTAATAGCTTTACTAACATGTGAAGAACATATAAGATGTTCTAATAAATAAATTCCTGTATTCTCTAAGCATAATATTCATCATTAAAATAATAATCATAATTATATTTAAACCATTAATTATATGTTTTTGATTGTTATCATAACAATCAAAACACATGCCTTGGTTAATTTGATAATCGCCGAAGAACTTATTTTATAACAATTAATTGTTTTATACAAGTGAATCATGCTGATACTGTCTTGCAGTTTAAAAAACCTATTTAAACCGTTTTAATAATTGATTACGTGACTTAAGTACAAAACAGAATAAACAAAATCGTGCAAGCCTATAGACACATCTGGTAGTGTTTTAACTGTAGTTTTGAATGATAAATTTATAAGCAGGACCTTTTACGGTAGATAATTCGATAATTTAGTGATAACACATTGCGTATAAAAATAACTGAAGATACTTTTATTGAATAGGATGTCATTTTATTTAAAACATTTACAAGGTATTACATGATTTTTCTCTTTAGAAACAACAATGTATGGTGAAAAAAAGTAGTACCGTTATAAATCCACACCATGTGCACCTTTATCGTATGCCATTTCTCGTTATATATTTCATTCTTACACTTTGGTATATTTAATTTTATTTATGTACTTCTATAAAACAAAACATTTCTATCCAATTGCAAGTTTTTTTTATAATGATTTGGTCTTCTCGAGCTGGTTAACAAGAACAATTCCAAAGGATTATTAGTATGTATTTATGAATGCATTTGATATCAAATAAAATATCTTTCTATGTATATCTACAAATATATACCTATACAATGAACGTTATTCACAATAAACGATGATTATTTAATTTAAATCAATAGTTGAATTCAAAATTATTTGTTTCACACAAGTTTATACATAAACATGGATTATTTTTGATACTGTACAGTTTTTAAGATAATAAAAGTATTTCAAATGTTCTTTCAAAATTTTTTGATTGACAGTTTTGTAAATCGTAGAAAGAATTTCTTACTGAAAATAGTTTTAAATGAATTATAATATCAGATAAGTGGAACACTCAATAACTATGTACAAGCTCTATATATTTCAATTCTACTGAATTTTTTCACAATTTTTTTGGTCAACTAATAAACATTATTATACACATTTTCAAATAATTAGACTATTTTTGTGACAAATTATTTTGAGCATGCCCACAATAACTTTTTTTTAAATGACAATCTATTTTAACCACAAATAATTTTTTTTTTTGTATTTTTTAATGAATTTTAGTGGATTGATTTCTTTTCCCAGTTAAAAAATGGCTGATTTATAGCAATTTGGTTTTATATTCCTTACACGGGTATAACTGATTATAAAATACGTAGTTAATAATAATAAATACGTAATAATAAAAATAAAAATAAGTAATCCAATTTATGAAATAACGGTTTACCTTTTATTTTTATCTTTATTAAACTTATTTTAGTAATTGTATTATAATTATAATGTTTAAATAATATCATACAGGTATAGGTATCAGTTATAATTCAAATTTAGGAACTTTTCACAGTCGATATTATTCGGCAGTAAGTACCACTAGTGCCAGTAAGAAATAAAAATCGATATGTTATAATTTTAAAACAGATTTAATAATTATATTTTAGTTATTATGTATAATAATTCAGAAAAATTGACATGCTTTTTACACATTAGGAATGCCAAAAAAATACACGTCTTGCCAAAGATGCACTTCGTAATTCGAGTAACTATGATTTAACAATTAATTTAATTTTCTCCGTTTTATTTCTCATAAAATGAATCATCTTTTTTATTTATAAATCCAGATAGACAGCATCCATCATATTAATAAACTGGAAAAAAACCAACACCAACACCCAAGACGAAGAAATTCTATTGAAGAAGATTTTGAGGTGCAAATACTAGCTTACGTTAGAGAAAATCCTGCGACTTCTATTCGTCATGATAATAGAGAAATTAACATTTGATAAGGAGTAGTTAAAAAATGTAAAAAAAAAACATAAAATGCACTCTAAAAAACGTGCTACCCGTTTAAATAACATACGAGTATCATCAAATTGCTATAAATTGGCCATTTTTTAACTTAGAAAATTTAACCACTAAAATTCATTAAAAAAATAAATAATATGTGGTTAAAAATATGTCATGGTATTTAAAAAAAAAAATTGTGCGAATGTGCAAGATTAATTTTAACAAATATAGTATAATTATTTGAAAATGTGTATAATAATGTTTATTAGTTAGCCAAAAAAGCAGAATTGAAGTATATGAAGCCTGCACTTAGTTATTGAGTGTTTCCACTTATCGTGATCACACTGTATAGTGACTCAAATATTGCTCTTAAATTAATAGTCTGTTCACACATAAAAATATCAAGTTATAACAGTAAATATCAATAAACTTATGGATTTGTTATGAAAAAAACGAAAATTTAAAGAAAAACGAAATGTTATTTGCGTATCTTTGCAAAAAAAATATACATAATGATGCATTTATTTAAAATATCTCATTTAAAATCTAAAGGAAAAAACAATAAAAATATTTTATAATATTTGGTATTATGATGTTTTTATGTCAGCCAGCATTTTCAGTTTTCGATAACCTTTTTCGGCGGATAGAACAAATAAAAAGAAAATAATATAATATACTTTTTCCAGGATCCACATCGAACATGTAATAAATTACCTTGTTATTACTTATTACTCATACACTTGACTTTCGCAATGGCACGGCTATTGCAATAAAATATAACATTATAGTATATATATACATGTATAGTACTTTCAAAATTATTAATCGATTTTATTATTCTATCGAAAAACCTAAAACACTGGTTCCATTTATAATCACACCATGAATTCCATATAATTTTAGTACCTTTTATGTTCTTACAACTATCTTCACAGAAATAAAAAATTCACAGTGTAATAATTATTTACAAATATGGTCTATTTTCCTAATTTCTCATTGTAAAATCTATAAAAATAGAATTTATAATTTTACATAGAATTTTTTCATTGCTATAAAAAAATTTGTTGCGACATTCATATTTGAATACATACAGTTATTAAAACTAAAAAAAAATTTAAACACTTAAAACATATATGCACGTTGAAAAAAAAAATGATAAAAGATATAATACAATCAAAATATGTGCTGGTGGACGTGATTTCAACAAGTAAGGGTGATAAGTTTTTAAAATAATAATAAAATAAAACAATGAATGATAAGTACCATTGACAAAAAATACTTAGACCGAACAATAAACTCCGAAAAATATGTAGATTAAATTGTTCTCCGATTCTATTTAAGTAAATACCTAAATATGTATTACATACCCGATATGTTGTAGCTTATAAGCTAAGGTATACCTTACAAATATGTCATCTTCATTAATGTAAAACATTATCCTGTTTCATTACATGTATATATAAATATAGACTTTCATACTTCGTTATCTTCTATCTTATTATGAGTACAAATATTATGATTACGTTTTTTAGATTTCCGAAAAAAAAATGTATGGTATCGAATGAAAGAAAATAGGAATTACCTAAAACAAATAATAAGAAGAAGATTTTAAATTTGTCATTCTTTCTGTCTTCTTCCTCTTTGATTATACATATTGGTGGAACTCAGAAAGCTTTACAGACTAAGTATGTATAAATATGATATTTATAATTTTTTTATTGTAAAATACTATGTTATAGTGCAGTGAAACAGAGAAATAACCATATATAATCACTTAAAAAACAATTCAAACTATATAAATGAAAGTTGAAGTATTTTCGACAATTATATCAATAAATATATTATAAATACTAACGATCAATAACTCAATATACTTACGCATTTTTTTTTTTTTTCACTTTAATTATTTCTAATGCATTTTTTTTTTTTTTCACTTTAATTCTTTCTAATGCCGCTCATAATTGTTGATACTATAAAATAACCACATAATGTGTTACACACTATAAACAATTTATTATCGTAGGTACATATTGTAACATCAAATTACGATATCATAATAATCTGTGTCGTAATAAATTGTTACATTTGAAAATTAATTTCCTACGAAGTCAATTTCCTATATTCCAATCAAATTGTATGTGCTCATAACAAAATTATGAATTATAGGTTTTTCAGTTGATTGCATATAATTGTGAATATTACATTATAAGTAACACGGTATTCAGTTTTAAGCCTTCATAATCGAAATACAAACTAATATGTTTCACCTTAATTTACATTTTGAACTTTTTAAAAAAAATTCAATAACAATTTGTGTGCTTTTTTAATGTATTCATTCTTATAAGAATATTAAAATGTAGTCTTATTGATTCCAAAATAATCCATTTTATTTTTACAGAAAAATATATACATTAAAATTAACATCGTAGTTAATAAAATAATAAATTCCATCTCTAAGTTCTAAGTTCAATAAGAACAAAAATGCCAAGTTTTCAAATAAAAAAAAAAAAAATAAAAAAAAATGTATACTCTTAAGATTATTATTTTTGTTAAAATTATGAGATAATTGAAATGTATCTGTTTTAAAAATGATATAAAATGTCGAATTAAAATTTCAATTTTTTAAAACTTAAAACAATTTTTTAAGGTTATTGCATAAAGTATGTATAGTATATTTAATATAAAAAAAATCTATTAAATTATAGTCCTTGTTCTGATACAGATTTAAAATAAGCACCTAACCAAAATATTGATTTTTTTTTTTTTAATTCAACTTACTCGAAATAATATAGCCTATTCATTACTCTACTAATAAAACTTAAATTAATTATATATAAATAATATACATAAAATAATTATTTTATTACACTTATTTGTTTTAAAAATGATTACAATTGTATATAATTATTATTATAATAAGTATTGAGAAATAAAATATAAAAATTGTATTTAATATGTATATTATAATAGGCAATAGATTTAATGTTTTTCAATATAATTTCCAAAGAAAAATATTGTTTGAACATTTAATAATAAAGTAATATTATGATAGGTTGATGAATTGTAACAAAATGCATATTCTATGAAAAATGTGCTTGTTTAAAGTGTTCAAGTAAAAATTATAGTATTAATTCTATGATATTCCATGGTAGATTATAAATTTAAGATATCAAAAATCAATATGCTACACCATAAATAATTATATAATGAACATTTACAAACGAAATATCTTTAAGTGGTATGGAATTCCGAAATGTATTAAATATTCATTACATACTACTTGATAAAAAACGTTTATGTAAATTATACACAACTGTTATAGCTTTAATTAGCGTAAGTAATAACTGTATAGGCGCATTAATCACGTTTTACTCACGATTCAGAACGATTTCAAAAGTCAGAAATTAAAAAAATAATAATAATTAAAACCTCATGGACTTTCAATAGTATTAATACATTTATTCAAGCGTAATAATTATTTTGACGAGTTAGGTTACTATTAAAATGTGACTCATCAATTGCATTTGAAGCAAACGGAACCATTTTCGATGACAGTTGTAATACGAATAACACTATTACATTTTAAAATATTATTTTGATATTGAGTTAAACTTAAATGAAAAATTTAAGACCACACTTCACCCACTGTAAATCTTGTTACGAGCAGTATAAATATCGGCTAAGAATCTATGATAATTTATATTTTCGGCATTGCAGTAGATATTTGACGTTAAAATATATTATTATGTTATCAACATCATAAAGAAATTTTATACACCAAATACGATGGTAAACTGATTTTTAAGATCGCCTCATATAGTTTTAATAAAAAATTGAACAATTTATACGTATTTTTTTATTTTTAAGTCACAGCTATGAAGTAAATAATTATAAAATACAATTTATGGCATAGTTTATAACAACAAAATTTAATTAATACATAAGAACGATTTCTTTTATTATTGATATAGTTATAATTATTATTATTCAGACAATCGAAAACATTTTGAGTAGCAGAGTAAGTACACAATTTTCATGTTGAAAATAAAATTAACTACCAAACAGCATATTTTGTATAAACAATAAGTAGATAAAATTTTTAAAAATAAAGTATACCTTTTAATCATTTACAGGTATACTGAAAAAACGCATCAAAAATGATGAATAAAACGATAATATTTATTTATTTATTTTTATTTCGATAGAAAAACCGATTCGTACAACATGATGACGTACAAATGATAATTTAATCGGTGAAAAATTACATTAGTGTTCAACGTAGCCTAATACAATAACCGAAGTAAAAAAAATAAAACCTTCTCGATTTAATTTTATTGTTATTTTTTTTCCCCCAAATCCTACGTCATAAATCGTATTCGTAATGAAAATATTGAATACTATATATTATGCAATAATTTAAGTTCGAACAGTTAAAACCATACAACATCGCTGGTAGAACTTACGTTTAGAATAAGCTTCGAAACGCTACCGGTTTCGGAACGAATAAATTGTTTTCGTCGGTGTCTATTTCGAAAGTTGTGAAATTTGTATGGATCCAAAGTGTGAGGTTGTAGAACGAAGCGTTCAGAAGAAAAAAAAAAATTAAAAAAAAAAAATGCATCTTTCGTGTAACGATAGATACCCATGTTATTGTTTTCGACAACTTACGGTGCTCGAAGGCGTCGACGCGTCAATCGTGGTCGCCCAACGTGGTGCGAACAACGTATGTGCAGAACGATCAACGGTGCGACACTACGGCGGGAAACATTGTTTTGGATCTTTTCGATGTAACAACAACAACGATATTAGCAACAGTAGTCGAAGGCAAAAAAAAAATGTCGAAAAAACACCTCCGGACAAACGATCGTCAAAATATCAGAACGGAAAAAATCAAAACCAGAAAATATAAAATAAAAGATCGCGCGCGCTCACGCACACACATACACGCACGAGAAATACGATCTCACGTCTATCCCGGGGACGCAACGACGGTAATCGCACGCGCGCCGGCCACGTACGAATGCACTTTTACGCGGCAACGTGTGCGCCGCGACACGACCACCCCCCCAAGATTTTCGCATGTGCCGCGAACGACTCCGGCGCGCGCACTCGCCGCCGCCGCCGCCGCCGCCGCCACCGCGTACAGTGTACGCATTCGACAACGACCAATGGACGGAGGAAGGGAACAACTTTTGTTTGGAAAAACGCAAAGCGGTGGCGCAACAACCGGGGTGGACGGCCACGTAGTGGTAAACTTGGAGGGTATTTTTACCGCGAAAGTGTCGAATAGCGCGTTTAACTTACCGTGTAGTCTACATCGAAAAAAAAAATCGACACTTGCCAATATCTCTACAGCCGTCTACTTGTCGTCGGGATCCTAGTCGCTCCACTTTTTAGCCTTCTTCCGTTCGCTCCGTCCGGTCCAAAACGCGTCTCGAAAAACCCGTAGCCGACGATAACGTCACGCGCGACGGGTCGAAACCTTTGCTCGGCCACCGTTGGCAACGACCGTTTTTCGTCCGCTCGGACGCCGTAACGCGCACGCGCGCGCGCGGGGTCCATTGTTTCCCGCGAACCGCCACTGCTATTGTCGTTATTGTTTATATTACCGTTGTGGTTATTGTTTCGCATTCCGAGCACGCGTTTCGCGTAAATGGGTAACCGACGCAACGTTATCGCGACACACCGATAAGCCGGTCCGAGAAACTGCGAACGCGATACCGATACCCGCTCGCCGATCTCGACGGCAGACGCGCGTGAACTCGGTAATAACACGGCGTTCCGAACGGGTCCAAACGTTTTCGGTGCCGTGAGCTGGGGTGGAAATGGACGCATGTGGGATCCCCGTTCGCTCTGTTCGCGTTGCCCGGTAAGCGTTTCCGTTCCGTTTGACGCGCGCGTTGATTTCGGCGGTCGAATACGATTTCGTTGAAACATCGTCGGTAAGCTGCTAGGACGATTGGGGTGCGTGCGCTATCTGAAATGTTCCGGTTCAGAGCCAGTGATCCCACGGATCCAAAACGGTAACACATCTTCGGGTCTCTGAGCGATGAAATAGCTGCGTATTCTTAAAACGCGGTCCGGGCGGCCGTACTTGGAAGCGCTGTGAAAACGTACACGTCCGATTCCATGGACGACGCACGAACGTCGACGAAGATGTTTCGATTCAGTTGTTCGCAGCAGATGTAATGTGAGAACGCCGTGTAAAGTAAATGCTTACGAATGGTGTGCTAACTTTATGAGCTGTATGATAAAAATATTGACGAAAACCGATTTTGATTCTGGAAATCCTCGATGCACGTAACAGTGTATCATTCATTGAGTGTAACGCTTTACGACGGAAATAAAAATCATCACGCTGAACCGCAATGGTGTACAAGATGGCTGAATAGCACCGTTTGTACATCATTATGGTTAAATGAAAAAAAGGGCTAGTCACAAACGGTAAAAATACTTCAACACAAATATTTGGCAATTCGGTACGGACGAACTATACCTGTTCGTATGTCGTATTTAGATTTCGTGCATTGCTTTACCATAATGTGTGCAATCGTCAGAATCACGGAAGATTTCTGATAAAAAATAGTGTCTATTTGGTATTTTGGAAAGAATGATATTTTTTGAACTTCTCAACATTCATCCGAATAATGAGAAAAAGCACTTCTATCGAAATAGTATTTTGTCACCCACTGTTCCGGTAGACTATTTATTTATTTATTTATTACTCTATATAGAGTACTTATACTAACATTATATAATTTCCGAAATATTTTAACAACATTTGTAATACTTTTGATTAAAGGCACAAATATTTTTCAATTAAAAATTAAACCTGCAGTCTTAAAAAATGTTATCCACTACCATATCAATCTCTTTAGATTTATTAAGCAATCGTTTGGATCAGTTAATACTTCTAAAACCATACCTATTTTCAGTGAAAAAGTTCGTATGGTTTCACTTGAAATCATTTTTTTGAGGGCAATGGTAAATCGGTTTCAAGTTAAAAATACCACATCAGCAATATCATTCACCTGTCACTGTATCTTATCCAATCGTAAAGTTTCGCCCATATTTATGATTATAGTTTTATCAGTCAGTGATATCTTCCATTTTCTTGTAAACTAGCGACTAGTCCATATAGTAATATGGTATTATAATTAAATACTTATAATAATTTCTCCATCTTCACAAAATTAAGTGTATTGTGTAAATTTAATTTAATTATTTAACCATCACTTTGCCATCTTTCGAATTATGCACATATAATAGGTATTATATTCAACCTCAGATCAATACTTGATTTTTGAAAAATTATAAAACCATAAGACGTATTAATGCTAATAAGTCATACCCAGAAGTCCTTAATATTCTCAATATTAAAAATCCACAGTATACATATATATTTATATTATTAATGTAGATGTACTTAGCTCATTCAGAATACGATTATTAAAATTATACGCATGATGTAAAAATGCATTAACAAATATGTTACAATACATTCAGAGAAATATAAAATATATCGAACTAAAAAATATAATATACATCGCCAATTACTTCACCTCGTTTACAATTGTAGTGAAAATGAAAGACTTGAAAATGTAATGTTAAAAATAATATAGATATACCTATACTTCACTTAAATATATATTTACGTAGACTCAATTTCCTTGGTAGGCGATATTTTATTTTAATCAATGTCCAAATTGAATAGACAAAATCACTAAAAATATTTAAGCGGTTGTAAGTGAAATATTAAATAGCAACATATTTCAAACATTTGAAAAAAAATGAAGCAACTACTTTGAGGTACACACAGGCATTAGTTTAAATCATCGATCTAAACATTTAGTTCGTTTTACGAAATTTGTAGTACTCTCTCTACCAAAATAAATGAAAACAAATTAAAAAATTATAGTAACATTATTATAAAATAATCACATTATTCAGTTTACACAGTTTAAAAATATAGTAATAACATGAATGTTATTCGCAAACTTAATAATTTTTGGAAACTCAAATAATAAAATGTATTTTAACACTTCTTTGCTTAACCAAATCTGCTTTATATTTAAATATAGTAAATAAAACCATATTAAAGTTACGTCAACTTGGGGACATCTTCTAAACATAGACAAATATATAGAGCTCTAAAAAAAAGGATTAATCTTAACTAATCATGTCTTAGCGGACTCTAACACCGAGATTTATAATACAATACTGTGTTTATACATATATGTTTTTTGTCTATTACTTATTGTAATCTTCAGTGTGTCAGCTTCTTATCTTTTTACGCTTCACAACGTAATATATTAAAATAATGTCACACGTAAAAATAAAGTCAAAAAGTTCTAGAAAAATAAAATACATATATAAAATGACACCTTCAACATTTCTAACACCAAAACAAAATGTTAAGTCCCCACCAGCTCTCGGAAATTTTAAAATAATTAAAAGAAAAAATATTAGTTACAATATTGTTTACTCCAAAATCGTTCAGACGTAACGGAATACTAAGAAGCATTCATAATTTTTTCTAAGGTATATAAAGCATATAAGTTATTTTAACATCATACATTAATAAATTTACCGTGTAGGTATATTGATTTTAGAAATTAATTATCATTTATGGGTTCTTAACAGCAAACTTTTGGTAAAATATTTCTTATCTTTTACTTTCTATTTGATGATGACCAGAACAGTTCTTCAGGTCCAATTCGTGTATATAAACCAAAAACAATTTTGTATGATAAAACTAATAAATTTCTATTTCCACTCAAAATCTAAAATTGTAATATATAAAAATACTAATGGATTACGTTTTTTATAAAAAAACAAAAAAACAAACATAAGAGTATATAGAATCTGTTCACTTCATCGTTGAATTTGGTTCTTATTCTAAAATAACTACATTTTAATTGTAATCAGTGTCGTATTTAGGGGGTGCTAGGGTGGGTAATTTCCTCCCCCTTGTGGAATTTTGAGAGACGTTAAATTGTTATTTATATCTTTTTTGTATTTAGCCAATTTTGAATTATTATAATTGTATTAAATGTTTTTTTTTCTATGTATTGTACTTTATATTGTCGATTTATAAGTGACAATGTAGCTAAAGTTTATTATAGGATATTCTCTAAAATCTAATTTTAAACGAACGCTGAAGGACTCCTTGGTTTAAGAAATAATGACATAACACAATACACAGAAACCTGAATGCAACCCGTATTTTAGAGTTGTAGTTAACCACTGCAGTTTTATTTTGCATAATACAATAAAACAATAATATGATTAATTTGTTTATTTTCATCCCCCCATCCAACACCCTTCCAGCACCATAATGGGGGGTGGAATTTTATAAGTGCCTCGGGGTGCCAAATTTCTAAATTCAGCCCTGATTGTAATACTACTACGTAAATTTAACCATGAATCGTGTTTGACTCAGTTTTAGTTAGACCATTTTAGATATTCAGTTAAGTAATTAAAAATCACTAAAAACCATTTCTTTTTATCAATTATGATATGCATACGATAAAACGATAAAAAATATAGTTATAAATATCAAATATTTTACTATCTGAACATTGAGAAATCGATATTTTTAAACCTGAATTTATACCAATAATGTTATACCATATATATATATATATATATAGTAGTAAATTAAATCTATTTACACATATTTACACACACACACACACACACATATTATATTTAATTGAATCTTCTGTATTCTGTAACTAAATGGTCTTAATATAGGTTCTAAATTAATTTAATTTCGCCATTTTACTGCCTTATTATAGGTGAATACAGAAAATGCATCTATCTACTTTTAGTATAAAATGTCATCGAGTAATTTAATAAAATCATATCAAAATTGTTCCTTTACAATTTTCCCGATATTCAGAAAATTAAAATTCATCGAACATTAAAATATCACATAGGCATAATAAGATGCTTCACGGGATACATGTAAAGGAGATGGTTTTTATAGTTCATACCATCTGGATTATCTTTTATTCAATACAAGGTTACTTCAAAAAACTATTTATTCAAAACAAAATAGAAGACTTTAAATATCTTAAAATCATTTTTTTTTCATAATCCTTTAAAATATACTTAAATAAATTGTAGCTTATATTTATTTTATTTATTTAATTATTAAAAATGTTCAACTAAATAGCTTAATCCTGTAAGAAGACTTTTTTTCGATTTCATTTTTTATAAGTGTTAATCCTTTAGAAAAGACTTAGAAATATTTTTTCTTAAATACATATGCATCAAACATATTTTAGTGTTATATATTATATAACACTAAAATATGTTTGATGCATATATAGAGAATTCGTAAATGATATATAATATATATTTAAGATATATAATATATATCATTTACGAATTCTCTATAACAATACACATGTTTACAATTGCCATAAATAATTATAATTCCCTTTAATCGACATTAAAACAAATATTATTATCATTTATTCAATCATATGTACATATTAAAAAAAAATATTTTATTTAACTGTCCGTGTACATTTAACGATACATTATGATGTAAGTGTAGTTTAAAAGTATTTATTATACCTAACTACTATCCAAGTAACTATTTATTTTATTATTTTCTATGACTGACCAAACAAAATCCAAGAATAAAGATATAAACAATAATATAAACTACTTGGGGCCATCTTAAATGTTTTAAAATCTAGTTAAACTAGACACCTGGAAACTGGAACTCATAATGTCGGTTGTAACTTTTATAATGGGAGCTCATAAATTCTAGTCATATTTTTACTTTTATTTTTTAG